>JAPKLW010001881.1:49308-64863 GCA_026898455.1 Plectranthus barbatus | reverse complement strand
AGAGATTGCCCTGGTGAATCCATCTTGGTTCTTGAAATTCTTGAAGTTCTGAGAAAGGATGTTCCATCTTCCTTGATACTCTCTACAGGGTATTTATAATGAGAAAATCTTAACTCATTTCGTCTGAATTGATCAGACTCAACCTACCAGCGTTATTGCTAGTCTGTCGCCCATCGAATAGAAAGACGACACGACAGCATGGTCAAAATACGTCTTGGAAATCGCAGTCAAGGATCGTCGTATCAGCTAAGGATGAAACTCTGCTAGAGTACAAGCATCTGCTAGCAAACCCAAATTCTGCTAGCTATGGAAACTCTGCTAGAATCAAGACATCCATTATCAAAGACAATCTTTGCTGAAGATGGACACGTTGCTGAAGAGAAGACATCTGCGATGAACTCAAACTTTTGCTAGGAATTCAGAGCACTGCTGAAGAAATGTACCGCTAGCAATTAACATCTATGCTAGACTTGCGGAATCAGTTCAAGACAAAGTCTTTGCTAGAAACTTGCGGACTATACTAGCAAATAGGATATCTGCTGCTGAATTACAGTCTATGCTAAAGTGGACTTTATGCTAGACTTAACATCTCTGCTGATTAAAGTACATTCTGCTATCAACCTTCACACTGATAGGATGTTCACATAGTCATTACGCAATCGACGAACAGAGCATATATCAAAAGGATGATCGCAAAAATATATTGTTCTATATATATCATCAAGACAGAATTACATCAGCAGATCTAATCAAAAGGTGAAAAAGGTACAAAGGGATAAAAATCTATCCCTCGAAGATTTGAAGGCCCTACAGAGAGATCCGTAAATCTCTGTTCCAGCAACCAACTTAGGGGCATCCCGTAAGGAAGGTGTAGACGAGGGAACTGCTGCACACTTTGGCGGACCCTCTGGAAGATAAAAGACGCCCAATCCACCTCTGCCCGATCATCGATAGCCATCATTACCTTCCAAACTTCATGCGAGAAAATCATATCGTCTGGATTGACTCCAACTATCATTCCACAAACTAGCTCAAAGAGGACTTGATAGCGAGGAAGGAGTCCATATGCTGAAGGAGTAGGAGAGAAATGCAGATTAGCAGATCGTCTCCACCTCATCCAGGACGACCATTCGGGCGCAATCTCATCACTGCGATACGCCAATACAGAATTCGGGCCCCTCGGAAGGCCAAATTCTGAAGCAAACGTATCCACAGTCCACTCCACCAATTGGTTTCTCAAGACACCCACAATAGAGTCTCCAACAGACCGACTTTGTTCCAAGAGAGATTGCAGGTGTTCTCTCTGAAACGCATGAGGAGTCAAGGAGATGAACCTAGACAACCCACACGCTTGCAGACTAGACATTACCCACTCTGCTATGTGGTAGTCTTCTTCATACTCCATATACAGACCAACATCACAGAGGATTCTGTGACGAGGAACGAAGAGCGATAGACCTTGCTCCATGACTTCATACTTGAAATTTTTTTTGAAGAGTAGAAGTTACAAGAAGGCGTACACAAACGCTTCATCTATCTATGCTATTTAAAGAAGACATCTTGGTTACTTTACGCTGCTGAAGCTGCAGAGTCACTCAGAGGGATGATATAATTCATTAATGAAGAGGTCATATCAGACAGATTCATGATCACGCCTAAAAAGCACAGCCGAAGGTTATTGGGATGATAGCATATTATACGTGGTATCATCTGCGCATTTTTATTCAAATCGGCTGCTGAAGATTTCTAATCAGAAGTATGACGATTACTTCTCATGATGGAGAAGCATTTAATGCATTCAGACGGCGGCATCGAATGACATTGGGACACGTCATCCACGCTTACAGATCAAAGGTCGCGGATACTCCCACGATCTGCTTCTTAACCCTAGCCGTTGATTCAAATTTAAGCAACATTGAATCCTATCCGTTCATTTTCCCCTCGTACTCCGAAACAATATACACACTGTTCAGATTTCGAAACCTCCATCTCCCCTCAGAATTCGCCCAACTCGAAAAACCATCTCATCGCAAAGAAAAACCCTACCCTTCCATGGCTTCAAATCAAGATTCTTCACTCGCCTTACCCCAAAACACAAATACCTCTCCAAATCTCGAATCATCACCATCCGAAAACCCAGAAACAATCAATTTGCAACCTGCCTCATTTACATATCCCTTGATTACTTGCTCGCCTCTGCATGTTCGGCATGCACCTGAGTTCACTGGCATCGAGAAGAAGGAGGACATTGATGAGTCCATCCCTTACTATACTTTAGTAACCTTGGCCAGACAGAAGAAACTATCGACGCATTCGGCAGAACGGAGAAGAGTCGCCCAGATTATGAAGGACAGGATTCTGTACATGCCTCTTGCCAGCAAACAATTTCCTAAATGGATTTTGGACTTACTTGATTCTGAGTTATTGGTAAAGTATCTCACTGCTGAACCTGATCAGTTTCATCCGCATATGGTTTCTGAATTTTATGCTAGGGCTGTTATGAGTGATGATCAGAAATCCTTCAAAACCTGTGTTTATGGAAATATCATAGAAGTAAGTGCTGAGTTACTTGCTCGCACTTTTGGGCTTCGAAACTATGGAGCTAAAATTTCTCAGTATAAGATCACTGAGACCGCTGAAATGGAAAGAAGGTGGAACCTTTGGAAAAAACAAGGAGAGAAGAAACAAACGTTCAAGCCTAACACCTCAATTAACACCTTAACAGAGGATTACAAACTTCTTGCAGAAATTGTAATCAAGATGCTCCAATGTGATGCGGGATCATACGCTGAGCTATCTGCTAAGAAATATGTTGTGTTGATGGCACTCCATGACAATGTTAAAGGAAATTGGGCCGAGTTCATCTTTGAACGCTGGGCAGAACATGCCAAGAAAAACGCTCACATGGAAGTAGATGGGACGTTCTCCTCAAATGTGAACTTTGGACTGAAAATCAGTAAATTGTTGGAGATTCTGTTTACCAACATAGGCGTAGATCGAGGAGTTGCACTTCTTTCTACCGACTACATTCCGTTAACACGACGCAAGCCAAAGCCAATCAACATCAGAAATCCTCGGAAGTTCAAAGGAAAGTCCAATGTAGATAAGGCTAAACCTACATCTCCAGAGGAACCAGATGAAGAGAGCTTAGCAGCACCTACTCTCCAACATTCCATTCCAATACCTGAAGAAGAACTGGCAATGTTAAAGAAGAATGCAGAAACCGACCAGTGCTTCAAGAATCTGGAGGAAATTGAGAAGTTGGGAAATCTTCCAGCTGATCAGATCAACGACATTATGACTGAGAAGGAAGCAGATCAGTCTCAACCCATTATTGGAGCATTAGCATTGCCAACTCACCCAACAAAAAGAGTTGCTAACAATCCTCCTGCATACAAAGCAAAGAAGAAAACCAGAAGACGATTGGAACTTCTGACTGATAAGGAAGTTAAGGAGAAAGCAGCGGAAGAAGCAGAATCTGCTAGATTGACCGAAAGAGAGAGTACAGCAGATCAGACATCTAGCCAGCTCAACCTGGACGATACTTCTGACCCAGAATACATTCCTAAGTCTCTCCAAGCTACGAAAGAGCAAACTAAGGAAAGCAAGAAAGCAAAGAGGAAACACCTAGTTTCGCTAAAGGACGTTGAAAGGAGAGCATACCAGAAGTTCATCCATAACTTAACACTCGAAGGAAGAGATAGGAACTTCGAACGTATTAAGTCCGCTGCTGAAGAATTTCGATCACAACAGAAAGCTAACAAGGAAGCTAATCCAGAAAGCAATGCTAGCAGAGAAATCAATCTCAGCAGAGAAATCGAAGACAGCATAGTTGATCACATGTCAGAAGACAATCTGCATCAATCATCAGATGCTGGAGAAAGACAAACCCCTGGAGAAGATGAGGAAATGACAGAAATATCAGCAAATTCTGTCATAAAAAATGTTACAGCAGATTTGACTAATGATTCACTGTATCCAGCAGAACAAGTGGCGAAGAAAGGAAAAGGGAAGGCTACATTAGCAGAAGAATCAATCCCCAGTCCACCGCCTGCTCAGCAGATCAATATTAATGAAGAAGAACTATCAGATACTGAATTCTCAAGAAGACTAGCATCAGGAGCTTTCAATGAAACTCATTACCACCGGAAGAAGACTCACAAGAAACATGGTGGAGAATCCAGTCAGATTCGTGATATTGAAGATCAAGGTGGATCTCAAATCCATACTGATACAACAATCGGGAATCCAGATGGAAATACCATGTTGACAGCTCTCGACGAACATCCGACAGAAACTCTCGAGCAATCAATTGATGAAGCAATTCAACCAGATCAACATGATCCTTCCAGCCCCGACTCTGGACCCTCTTGTATTTCTGAATCCGATTCCGATGGAGAAGCTGAAGAAATTTACAATGCAAAGTTCTTAAGAAAAGAAACAACAGGATCCAAAGCTATTCTTCGAGTACCATTCCATGGACTGCCAGGCCGTCGCTATGGACTCCGAAGAATTAGCCAATGGTGTGCAAAGGTTCATCCCGAGGATGCACCCAACTCTGATTTAGGACCTATGGCTGAAGAAATTGAGCAGTTCGTTGAATCTGAAACAGAGAGAGCCATAGCAGATCTATTCCACAGTGTATTGGATGAGTCAATACCCGAAGGACGTCTATTAGCACAAGAGTTCCGTCGATGGAAGAAGTTTGATTATGTCATGCATCAACTCTGCTTTGAAGAAAGGATGCTCTGTATCGCAGCTAAAGGATTAAATTTTTGGCGATATGAAGAACGTTGGTGTTTTGACTGGATTGATCAAGTTCCAGGGATGAAACAGTTCTCAGATCAACAAGTTAGTGTAGACTTCATGCTATCAGAGAACATCGCATTATCTCTCAGAATGCAGGACTACCCAAATCTACTTTTGTCCCAGATGGATAGTCTGACGCAAGGATTGAACTGTCTAAGCGACAAGCCAAAGCGCCTGTTGCTTATGAGAAACGGCAGTTGGAATATAAATCTCAACAAGAAGACCGTCAGGAAGCTCGATGAAAGGCAAGAGTCACTAAACGTGCTGCTCCGAGACTCGAGTATCCAGATAAGATGTTAGTCGAGATTCTGGACACTGATATCCAGAACATCATTGAGATTGATATTCAGAACATCATTGAGGAAGCTCAGAAAGATGAAGCTCAGCTTATTCATGAGATCACACAAGTTGTAGAGGCAGCTCAAAGGATATTACTTGAAGAATTAAGCTATCAAGAGTATCTTGCTGCGAATACTAGTCATGAACAACCGTCAAATCCTCCGATGAGTCAAGACCTCGTCATGACTACATCCTTCAATGCCTTTCCCATAACATCTCTACCAATGCCTTTCACACTCACATCTGAGATAGTTGAGGCTTTCCACTCTTATATGCAAACAGCCGTTGATGAAAGAATAGAAGTAGCAACCAGCCATCTAAGAAGCGAAATGGATGAGATTCGGAGCAATGTATCTCATGTACTATCAGAGGTTGCTGAAAACAAGTTAGCTGTTTCTGAGAACAGGGCAGGTCTTGAAGTTGCTCGTCAAGACATAGCAGACACCAGGATTCAAGCAGAAGCAACGGTTGTGGCCTATGGTTCAAACCTTTTGGCTGCAATCAAAGAGGGGGAAGAAAGAAGAAAAGCTGACCGCGAAAGAAGAAAGAAAGAGAAACAGGAAGCAATAATAAGGGAACAAGAAAGGCTGAGGAAAGAAGAAAAAGCCAAAGAGGAACTCAAACAAAGGGAACTAGAAGCTAGACTTGAGCTACAACGAAAGGAACATGAAGCCAAGCTAGAGCTACAGAAAATTGAACATGAATCTCAAATGCAAAAGATGGCAATGGAACAAGAGAAACTGGCCAAATAACTGGAGCGTGAGGCTGCTGAAAGAGAAGCAGGAGCAACTCTTGTTGAAAACTTCATGAAGATCACTATGGAGAAGTTCGCGAACATTCAGAAGATTAAATCAGCAGACAATGAAAAGGAAAAGCCAGCTCCCGACTCATGAACGACAAGGTCAATTTCTTTTAACCTAATTGCTCTGTATCCAATTTGTACTGTAAAATGCTAAATCATTTATAAAATTGGATCAGATTTTGACAAAATCTCCTTGTCCACTTCTGAATTTTACTGGTGTGCTATAGTTGATTTACACTCCTAGTGTATTCAACAAATTTGCATGTGGACATGATGATTATGTTTAGGAATGATTGTCGTTTTAAATGAATGCTAGAAAATCAAGCATATTGCCATGTCGTAAATCTTTTAATCGAGAAATATTTCCCAGCAACTTTTGAGGGGGAATCTTACTACAATCATTCCTATTGCTAGAACCTAGCTGGAAAAACTCTGTGATAGATTAGCATAAGATTGTAATACACAGACATTCTTCCACGCGGGTCAGGAAATGATAGTAAGCTTTGATCGCACCAAAAAGGGGGAAATTGTTGGGAATTGTCCCTAAAATCGTCCTTAGGACTTATTTGTAAAAGGTTTTGTTGGATCAAACCTTATCTAGTTGGTCGATCATTTGCTGAAATCTAGAAAGTCTAACGCAACTTGTAAAAGTCCTGTATAAGTTAAACATCGAGTTGTAATAGACTAGTGTGCTATGAAGAATCCCTAGCAGAGAAGATAAGATGACTCGAAAGGTCAAACTCACAGACTGCTAGAGAAGTTGGCAAACAAGAACGTTAGAATGCTAAGGAATTAGCATTCGCACGTTTCAGCAATCAATGAAGAATCACATATAAAACAAGTCAAAGGATCTCAAGGAATATTCCTTTAGCAACGTTGAAGCCGAGCTGCGACTCTGACAAAAAGGACGCACAATGGACGAGACTTTCCCTAAGTAGTCTGGGAAGTACATCTCCACCCAGAAAGGTGTTCTACCAGTTTAATCCATTCTTGGAGAAAGAAGCCGTTGTGTCTAACGGGTATGGAGATTCAAAGTTTTGAATCTCCAACTATAAAAGGCAGAATTCAAGAACTGGATAGACTACTGCTTTTACAAATCTACAAGTGCTCTTATCACTTTACTCACAAACGCTCAAGCTAAAGATTCCCTTGACAAAAGTGATCCTTAAAAGTAGTCAGTTGAGAACCATCTTAAAGTCAATCTGAAGACTCTCAACAACCTGTGGTGTCGTTCATTGAAGTACTGACACTCCATTGAAGATATTCCTGATTGCATTCAAGGATATCTCAATCATTGGGATTCATTTCTTTTAGAAAGGAATCCAACAGTCACTCTTGAAAAACTGTGACTCACACGGGCATTAGCCGCAGACCTATTAAGTTCCGAGGCAAACTATAAATGCCTCATTAGCAAAGGACAAGTTTTACGAAGGTGCGCCCTTGACTTGCCCAGAGCTGTGTTCGGAGAAGTTCAGATTCACGGAGGATAGCTGTCAAGTAGCCAGGCCGAAAGCTCACTGCCTACTTAACTGGAAAGGCGATTCCTTGTACTCTGTATACTTTTCTAGTGAAATTCTTAGTGATTCGGCTAAGGAGTGGACGTAGATCTATTTGATCGAACCACTATAAATCCTGTGTTCATTTACTGCTTTACTTACTGTTTTATTAGTTTACTGTTCGAAGGTTGATTTAAAACCTAGCAACAGAGTTGCTAGTGTATATCTGTAAACTAACATAAACAACTACTTGAGCTAAGAAAACATTTTGCTGACAAAGATATTAAGTGCAAGTGACATTAATCTATTCCGCTGCATTTCGTGTTAGACTTTAAAACACGACGACTCTGATATTTCGGGACCAACAGCCACTAAATCGGCCAATAAACACCAGCATTTGGAACATTACCGGCTTCAACTCAAAATGGTTAGCTTCAATTTCAGGCCACTCAATGCTTGGTTTCAGCTCCTGGAACAACGAGTTTGCATAACAGTGAATAGGTTTGTCTTTATCATTAGCCATAGCCAAGATATTCACCAAGTTGTTTCCACCATTTCCAGCAACACCACCTTGATTTGTCATCTTTTTTTTTGTTCACAAACTTTTCACACCTGAAGATTAAAACACTACAACACCTTGTTAATCAAACAAGTAAAAATACTAAAAATAAAATGAAAGCAGTAATCAAGCAATATAATAGCATTCAGACTCAAATACAACACTCCCCGGCAACGGCGCCAAAAACTTGTTGTTGTGCTGCAGTGTAACTACAGAACTTTGCGCAAGTATACGCAATCGACAAGTAATATAGTCTAGGAGACCAGATATCGAACCCTAGAGAGTGTTTAATCAAGCCGTGCACACAATATTGCTTGCAAAATAGGTTTGGTACTCAAACTTAAATGTGCAATAAACTAAAATGGATAGCAAACTGAAATGAAGAAGATTAACAACCCTTCTGATCATAAACTAATCACAAATAACCAATGACACGTGCAAACAAAGGAAGAGAGACACACTTAAGTTATAGATTTCTAATCTTTCACTGTCCTATATGCTAACTCTGAGCCTTAAAACCACACAAAAAGTGCCTAGCAAGTTTCCACTCTACTAGATCTACACCTTCCTATCATGCATCATATTCCTATGCTTCCCATGACAATCAGATGAATAGAATTCAGATCTGGGTTATTTATTAAGTTGTATCCCCTCATATGCCTATGTAAGAAATACATTTGTTTATGACTTCCTCAACCTACGTCTCCTTACGGTCTCAATAGGTGATATTTCTCTATTCACTTCCGTGCTCAAGAGAACAATCATTCCAAAATCATAAACAAACTCAGATTCAAGCAAAAACAACCATTAACATATATTCAAGATCAAATCAAGAATCCACAACCCAAGTGCAAAGTAATTTAGCTCATACTTAAACTAAAAATAAAATAAAACTTAAACATATTCCAACTATCATTTATTGTATTGGCTCAAATCATAAACCAAGAAACAAGAAAACCAGCAACACTGTGCCCAACTGCTGCTCTTCTCCTTCCTCCATCTCTGCATAGCTCCCCAAGTTTTTCCTCTCTCTAAAATGTGTCTTGTCCCCCCCCCCCCAAAGAATTATGGTGTTGAAATCCCCTTTTTGTTGTGCCCTACTTTATCAGTGAGGGTGCTCAAATGGCTTTCCAACCAATAATCCGTTCCGCCTTGTAGTTGATAAGGCATACAGATTATTTTCTCTTCTTCAGTGCATTCGAGGAAGCGGAAGATTCGCTCCATACCCCGCACCCAGATGGCAGCTTTCTCGGGACTTCCAGTACCGTCATAAATAGGTGGTTTTTGTTGTGAGAATATTTCCCCGATCTTTCAAGGTGGAGGAGGAGATGCTTCTTGTTCTTGTTCCTCCTGTTCCTCACTTTCTTCATCTTCTTCCTCATGGATTTCATGAAGATTTCTCATACGGGGTTGGCCTCTTGGCGACATTCTATAAAATGGGCACGGTAGATGTTAAGCACAGTTAGATAACAAGTTAGCTTGCGGAATTAAACATTCTCATACAATCACTCACGTGTTTCTCAATCATCAATAATAGTTACAATCAATCGTGCGGTATTATCATGCTATAACGTGTCTCGCTATTCGCATACCATGAGTGAACGAATTATCATTCGTTTCTCATTTCACAATCCGATAATCACTTGATAAGATAAGATTAACTAATACAATAAATATATTTCATACGCCTACAAGATTGCTATTATTATCTGAGATTGTCGTTCCTTCGGAATCACGATATGATGTATAGTTTGATTCTCTAAACTTGAATAGGAAGTTTTTCTCGTACTATGGTTTGCAAAATATCATATATTTAGTCATCGTTCATTTTCGGGGCTTGCAATGCATGGAATGTATCGTGTCGAGGTGGCAAAAACCAGATATATTGAATCATCAAAGTTTTACGGGACTGAACGTACTCGGCGAACAATCCTCCAATTCGGCGACCGCCGTCCGTGAATTCTAATCGCCATTTGTGTGTCGTACGAACTTGGCGATCCATCATTTTTGTGTCGTATGCAACTTGAAAATAATTACAAATTCGGCGACCCGTCTGCAGAATCGACGACTGGGGTTTGTGTAATCCGATCGCCGTTCACGTGCTGAAGCAAAATTAAATTTCTCGATGAGTTCAGCGACCCAGTTGCATATTCGGCGATCACCGAACTCGTATTCCGGTCTCCATTCAAGTCATGAGAAGAAAATGAAATTTTTTATCAATCTTTTCTCGATTCGTCCTTCTTCCGATGCATACTCCTATCGATTGGTACCTTAACACTTTGTTTTGTGGTTGAATCGGTTTTATTATTTCATACATTGGAGACATACTAACATTCAACGTTAATTTAACTAATTCAAGTTTGAGCAACGTATCAATTTAACTTTGAAGATAATCGATTGATTTCTTAACTTTGATTATTTGGTATGATATCATTGCTCGTGTACCATTGGGCTTCACTTACAATTCATCTCCATGATTCAACAGCAAATTAATAACTCGAGTCACATGTAGTTATCAGCCCGCAAAAGAATCACTTCATTAAATTTTAACTTCTCAAAATTCCCCAAAATCGGGTTCCCATTCGGAACCTCACTTCAATGTCACAATATTCTCGTTCACTATTAGAAATATTAATAATAATAAAGTTCGATAATAAATTAGGATTCCTACGTTAATCCTAAATCAAAAGGTAAATCGTTCTTCTTCCTTCATGGATTGATTACTTCATCGTTATCATCCCATGCCGGTAAATGAGCTGTGGCGTCTTGATCAAATTGATATTGCACTTCGTCAATTAGGTTCCAATCTTCATACTCATGGGCCACATGACCTACCACTCATAGCTCGGGTTCGGCTAGACCTCCATTCAAGTTTCCCCGCTGATTTCTGGTGGGGCTGCGTTCATGGCTAGTAAGGCTTCGTCATTCTCCTCCCATTCGTTTATATTTTCCATCTCATCCCACATCATTGGGTCGTCATCGAGTCCTAGCTGTCCTTGCTCGTCTTCTTTGCCTTCCTCTTCATCGGGGTCTTCTTTTGGGTCTACTTCCTCTTTGGGGTCTTCATCTCCTTCGTCGTCGTCTTCGTGGTTGGCTTCCATTGCTTCATCTTGCGCCGGTACTTGGTGTGAGTCTTCCATTTGATCCATCTCTTGGATGTCCACCTTGTAGACTCTTGGGATTCCCCTTTCTCGGACTCCATCCATGACGTATTCGACTATACTCTCTTCATAGTTGGGAGGCATTCTAGGTCTTAGGCCATAGGGTATAATTGGTGGTTCACTCACCTCGTCATCTTAGGTCCAAAGTCGCTCCATGAATCCATCGGCAAATACAAGGCTTTGAACCACAAGTACTCGTAGGAAGTATTTGCTTGCTCCCAAGCCTATGGTCGCCATTTGATAGACATGATCTCTAGGAGCCTTACGATTGCTTGGGCATTGTTGATCCCGTATTCCTCCACGGAAATTCCAATCGTTGCAAAATTGGTTGACTAGCGAGTGTACGTTTGGTTCGATGGCATAGTTTTGATTGAAGTAGAGGTCGAGCATTGCTCTTCGGTGAGTTTCTTCGTGGATTTGTCGTCCTAACACGTTCCTAAATATGGCTGCGAGAATAAAATCACGTTGGGTTAGTTATGCGAAATAATAACAATTAATAATACAAAAGAAGGTTATTAAGGTATGATGTTTCACATCAGTTGTGATGATTTCCATCACGATTAATGTATACATTAAGGTTATTCGGACGATGCAAATGTGAAATTCTTTTGCATTAAATTATAATTATAATAGCCTATTAAAAATCCTAAAAACAAAAAATCCAACAATGCATAAACATTAATCCTACTCATCATTTAATCAATCTAACCACAAAATTTCAACTACTAAATAATCATGCAAATAAAAATTCACCAAGTGTATCATATCATTCAAGAAACTCACATGCTTCATATATAATCATGCTTTCCTAATTCATGCTTCACAATTCACAATCATAATAGAATTTCAACTCATCAACTATTAAAACTCATGCTTTTATAAAATCTTTTGATTTACAAAATGTGCTTCCAAGTGGTACCTTAAATCGTAAATCATGCTCCTTCAAAATAATCTCAAGTTTCTATTCAACTTTCATGCACAAATGTTTTAAAAGTTTAAAGCCCTAAAAAATGTACCTCAATGTTCGATGACTGTGTGACGCATTATGGAGAGGGATCGAGCTTTAACAACGGTCACAATTTTTGAACCAACCAAGAACACCAAATGGTTCCAAATTCTAATATAAATTCAAAGAATGCAATTGATGGCATGTTTTCAAGATTATAGAAAGAACATAGATTTCAAGTTTTGCATAAGAAAGAGTTAGGCTCAAAATTGGCTATCTCTTTAAATCAAAGCATGGATCCAAAGAAAATCAAGTCAAGAGATATATAAGCATAGAGAAATCATGGGAGTTTCACAAGGAATCCAAACAATTAGTTTAAGAAGACAAGCATGCTCATACTAACCAAATATTCAATAAGATGAGAAATAAATAAGTCATGGAATTCAAATAAGCATGCATTAAAATGAAACCTCGAATCTAAGAGGTCACGGTATCGAGCCAAATAGAACCTACACTCTGATACCACCTTCTGTCGTGTCCCCAAACCGGGCCTATGCGACAGTCCCACGTGCGACACGATGCACGCTAAGGGAAGTGACTATTAAAACAAAATAACTATTCAAGAAGAAGCAAGTAAATGATTGATCGAAAATCAAATAAAAAGAATATGAAGTTCGAATAATAATTCACAACGGAGAATAGAATGATTAGATAATACACGTATGACGAGATAATAGAATAACACAAGTTTGAAGGAAAACAATATATAATTCGCAACGAAAAATAGAGTCAAATAAACGATACAAGCATGATGGGACAATATATTAAGAAATGCTTGAAAGAAAACACAAAGGACATGAATCGATTTTAGAGTGCTTGAACTATTGAGATTATGTGTGAAGACATAGCTCGTCGCTTCGATACCATAATCAAACAACATAGATCATGCTAAGAAAACAAGAACAATTAGCATGCATAGACAAGAATGAATCATATGAATAACAAGTGATTTCATGAACTAGCATTTAATCAATAAAACATCCAAGAGTTCGAATCATTTCGAGGTTTAAAGGAAGTGTAAATTAATCATTCAAGCGTTGAAAGCTTAATACAAAATGAGGTTTGAAGAAGTCGAGATCAATTATCCAAGTATTCATAGTGGTGCAATACATGCCATTGAAAATATTTAATCAAAAGCAACAAGGATTCAATGGTCAATGGTAGTACAAACCAAACAAATTATGCAAGACAAGTACACCATCATGATTCCACCTTCGATCCCCTCCTCATGATGCCACCTTCACCTTCATCAATCAATACCTACACGCAGGGAAAACACGCATAGGGGCTAAGTACACGAATGCACCCAGTGGTCACAGTGTCCCAAAAACAAATACATACATATACAATGAAAACATCGCACACTCATGCATAATTCAAGTTTTTATTGAAATCATCATGTATATGCACAAAACATTTTCCTCACTTGAAAACTTCCACTCATTTAGGTACCACATAATCGTTTTCCCATCATTTCCAACATCACATGCTCATCAAGATTCACATAATCAAATAAGGTAAGATAGGAGTGGCCACTCCTATCTACCCGGCAAGGTTTCATCACCCTTACCTAAACCGGTAGTCTTATTACTATTTGGACTAATGCATTAGGCTTACAATACAATGGGGGTAGCCATTTCCCCGATCCAGCACATCTCCAATTGATCATTCAACAACCACCAATTCATATCATAACAATCATAAGGTACCAAAACATTTTGCGGTGTAACATGCTTTCTTTAAAAACAAAAGCATTTATTTTCAATTTTGGAAAACCATTTTGAAAAGAAAACCAAAAAGGAAATAGGATAAAGTAGTGCCCACCTCAATTAGTTCGATGGATTCAATTACTTAGTCCCGCTAGTTAATGTTTTCTTCGCGACAATTAAAGTACCTAATTAAGGTTTGAAATAAATTACTATAATGCCTTCAACTCGAATAATTATCTAAGTTCTTTAATCAGCTTAATTCAATTATTTTCTCAATTAAAAATTATGCAATTTTAAATTATTATTGAGCAAAATTATGAAATTCTAAGTTATAATTTGTAAAACAAGAATTATTAACTTAATCAAATTTATTAACTAGTGAGCAAGTTCAACTTAAATTACGAAGTCAATTACTAATTAATGAAAAAGGGATTTAACTTATTATTAATTTAAAATAATTATTTTAATTAACTAGGTGAATCAATTATGCATTTAAGCCCTAGAAAGTTTTAGTGAAATCTGAAAATTATGCAAATTATTCGAAGTCGAAAAATATGAGTTTTGACTAGTTAAATAGTCCAATTTCAAAGTAACAAAAAAAATAATCTAGACATCTAATGGGACTTATTTTAATTTTATAAAAATTAGATTTTAATGTGCACGTGCTTGAAGTGACAGTTTGTTAAAACGAATTTCCATTTGAAAATGGTGAAGTCTAACATTAAGCAATTCCTAATTACTTTCAGGATTTTACAGATTTCAACAATCAACTTCGCGAATTTCTAATAATTAATCTACTAAGTGAAATGACATGATTTTCATAAAGATTACTAATTAACATGTCTAGATTTCATATTATAAATATCATATTTTTCCAAGGTTCAAAAACATGTTTTTAAGGTCGTGCAATTTAAGCTGCCAGAAACTGCGACACAAAATTCAAGTGCTTCAAACTCGAGTTTCACAACTCCGATTCATGCGATTCCAAATTCCAAATATTCCTAACTTGATATAGTTTATACGGTATAGAAATAAATCCAATCCAATAACCAGAGAAATGTCCGTGCTCATCTTAAGTCTCTGTTCAAAACAGGGCATACCCCAAATTTCATCAACACTTAATTTCTCAACACACAAGCTATTAACTCATCCCCAAGCTCCACATATCTCAATTTCAGCTCCATCCATATTTGAATATCATCTCTAACATGAAAGGTCATGATTCTTAAGCTTGATTAAACATGCAATCATATATATATATATATATATATATATATATATATATAGGGTAGTGATCAGGTGAGAATAGGAGTTACTATGAGAAATAAGAATAGATCTCGCGCGTCCATCTCATCAAATCGACGAACATGATTCATTCTCAGCAAATTGAAAAACGAGGCATTTTTTCCCCAATATCCTGCAGTTTTAGCCTTTAAAGGCTAAAACTGTAAAAATACTCATACATAAATAGCAATCTGCATTTTAAGCCCGATTTACTTTATTTTTAGCTCAATTTACTTTATTTTTACATAAATACGAATTAAAAAAAAATTAAACATCTTCTTCAAAGCAGCAACACGAGCGTAGTCTCTATAAAACTCAATACCAACATCAACAGTTTTAAAAACTCTGCCCTTAAAATGCTTCATCTCATCAACACACTTTGGAATAAAT
>JAPKLW010001881.1:0-44308 GCA_026898455.1 Plectranthus barbatus | reverse complement strand
AACATGTTTTGATAGTTTAAATCGTGTCTAGACTCATTATACTTGTTCGAAAACCATTTGGTGTTGTTAGAAATCGATTGGACGAGCCCGGATAACCGTTTGAGCCAAAAACAAGAATTTCCGCCAAAAGGGATGCAGCCTCTGTTTCGGCCGATATAGGCTTCATCTCGGTCGAGATGGCTATATCGGGCGAGATAAGAGTCATCTCGGTCGATATGTCCATATCGGTCGAGATGAATTTCATCTCGGTCGAGACGACCAATTTCATTTCATTTCGGTCGATTCGTATTCATTTCGGTCGATTTCATTTCCATCTCGGTCGATATGCTCATATCGGTCGAGATACATCTCATCTCGGTCGATATGCTCATATCGGTTGAGATACATTTCATTTCGGTCGACACACCCATCTCGGTCGAGATGCATTTCATCTCGGTCGAGACAGAATGAAATTTCCCACATTTTGTCCTTTCTTCGACCGATTCGATTTATCTTTCGTACCTTTCGATACCCTTCATACCAATCAACTTCGATTATATTTCCTTAAGTTCTAAATCCTTCATTCAATTAATTCAA
Organism: Plectranthus barbatus; assembly: GCA_026898455.1. Lineage (NCBI taxonomy): Eukaryota > Viridiplantae > Streptophyta > Magnoliopsida > Lamiales > Lamiaceae > Plectranthus > Plectranthus barbatus. The sequence continues at coordinate 43,732 of JAPKLW010001881.1, read as the reverse complement.
ATCCAATTTGGTTTCGTTTGATATTCCTTGTATCAATCGACGAAGAAATGTTATCTTCCCTAACTTCTCTGGGAATCTTTTCAAATCAATTTGATTTGTTTTACTGAACTCTTGTAACTCGAACTTCCTTTGAAGCTTACCAAACTTGTTAAATCTCAACCTTTGAAATCTTAATCCGATCTTTATCTAAGATCAAGAGTCTCCTCGATTATTTCGTTGAAACAACTTGATGAGTTTTTATACTCTCAAGCAATGTACGATGATTCATAATGAATATGAAACATCTTTCAATCTTAAACTCTTGAAAGTGCATAGTCACTTGACGAAGTCATTTGTTTTGATCAATCAAATCGAACTATTATTCATGCTTCTCGAATTAATGCTCGATATTGAATCACAAGCTATTGAATTAATGTTTGACTACCTTGTCCGTCAAACTAAATTGACAAAGTCATTCTTCTATATCCTTATCCGATGGCTCAAACGTGAGAAATCCAAAATCGATTAAGAGTCTAGAACTATTTGATGAGTTAGATATTTAATAAATCTATTATTCCTTGAGGATTTACTCGTAATTCTTATGTGATTGGGAAAGGGAAGGAGAAGATCGATATCTAGATCAACCAATTGCATAACCGCACCTACTCAAGGTGGGCTTTCTTTACCCCTATATAGTGGGCCAAATTAAAAATATGAAAACAATGTTTTCTTTTCAAAACATATCAAGCATGAAATGAAATGTTTTGTTTTAAACTGCTTTGTCATTGCCTACTGTTTTATGTTTGCTATCTGTCCTCTCAGTGGGGGAACCCCACTCAGAGAAGAACATCAAACGTATTCAACGTAGATGTTGACTCCGCGTATTGCGAGTCTTATCGATCGTACCCAGGTAGTGAAAGAGATACCTCGGGTTAGTGCACTATGATGCTGACATGCTAGGGGTCATGCCCTACTCGGACTAGCATCGTGACTGTGGTAGGTGGCCACCTCCCAGTCACATATTCATTTGCAGATAGTTTAACTAGTAAAAAGGAGCATGCTCATTCATGAAATGTTTTGGTGCAATGGGAGGATTTCAAACTTAAAACCCCATGTGCGACCCGTTTAAAAAGGCATGACAAACTTATATATATATATGTATGTTTTCGGGCATGTGTTCACTAAGTACAATTTGTACTTAGCCCCTCGCATTATTTCTAAAATGCGCAGGTTAAAAGAAGTTTTTGGAGAAAGAGTACGAGGTAGCAGAGGAGTGGAGAAGCATATTCTTTTTGTAATAGTTAGATGCGGAAGTGTGTATCTTCATATACATACTTCCTTGATAACTTTCCGCTGCTAAACTCAATGTCTTTTGATTAGACTTTTGTTAACATTAATTCTGTTAAAACTCTGATATTCGATCCACTCAAGAAGCTACGATCCCTTCTTGAGGAGGCACACCTCTTATATCTTTTGCTTAACTTGGGACAAGTGTGATGATTCCCTCTTATTTGCTTGAACTATTCTTGTCATTTGATATCCCAAGTGCAAGTCTCGTACCCGATGTGCCTCATTTCTTTGAATATTGCCATATTAATAAATCGGGGTGTGACAAAGTGGTATCAGAGCCAGGTTTGAAAATTTTTCTTTTCGCTCTGAACTGAGGTCCTCCTTGTTTTGAGGCCTCCACCTAGTTAATGAGCCGAAAGTGTCCTTACCAGCTCCAGCTCCTGCACTCGTACTCGGTGCCGCATCAAGAAAAATGAATCATGCATAAACCATTGCATTAAAGTTTAAAGCGCAAGTTTTCTTTTGAAATATGAAAGTTTTATGCATACATTGTTGCATCTCTTTCATCAAAGTTCATAGAGAGTTCCAATGCATAAACAGTTGCATTCTAATTATCAAAAGTTTTTAGTGCATAAATTGTTGCATTTTCATGAAAGTTTTCCATATGCAGTACAAATGCTGTAATTGTAAAGACCTTATTAGAGAACTTAGATGCTTTTAGGGAGCATGTGTTAGTCTACCTTCGCGAGAGACTTAGAACAAGCATGTACTAAGATAGGATTCTTATGCGCCGTAGCCGAACCTAGAATTATTACCTTATAATTGCGTTACTTTCGCTACGTAATTTGCGCAAGCTATTAGTAATCTGACGACCACCTGATTCTTGACTTTACCTATTCGCAGATGGCTCGACACAAGTTCACCCACCGTAAACCGTTACCAAGCAACGCCTCAGGAGAAAGAAGGGTCAGTTACTTTCGGAGCTGCCGAATCTGCCAAGGAGACTCCCTGAGCCGCTTCCTATCTGACTTCTACAAGTTCTGGATGGATGCTCATCCACATGGAGTGACTAAGACCGAGGGACTGCGCCGCCTGGCCGAACTAATGCCCCCTCAATGGCAACCATGGGTTCAGGCCAATGTTGTGAACTACTTGGATGACTCCCCTGCTGATGAGTCCGATCTGGAGGGATTCATTGCTCTCATCCGCCGTCAGCGAGCCACCTTCCAGAATCCACCTCAACCCCACGATGTCGAAGCAGGATCTTCCCAAGCTAGGAACTTTGTGTCTGATAGCGAGTCTGAGAAAGACCCAGAAGAAGATTCCTCCTACGGTCCCAGCGACGCAGAGCTAGACGCCAGCCACTATCCCGCTTATCCCGACGAGGGTGACTCCGATGATTCTCAGAATCCCGATTTAGATCGCCCTATACCGGCCGCGTGGAGACAGGAGATGCGGGACAGACTTGGAGACCAATACCTCGACCCCGAGGGGGATGAAGAAGAGTCCGATGAAGCTGAGGACGAGGAAGAGGAGGAGGATCCGGAAGAGGATGAAGAGGAAGAAGAAGAAGAGGGTGATGAAGAAGGAGATGGTCAAGAGGCGGGAGACGAGCAGAACATGGCTAAGGAATGAAATAACGGGCAAGTCCCGATGGCTTTCGATTGGGTGGCAGATAACTGGCCACAGCAGTGGCAACAGGAATGGGGTGACGAACCCTGGAACGTTGATGAAGAAGAAGACCCCGAGGAACTTCCTACTTCCCCTGAGATCATTGACTGCTCCGACGACGGGATGTTCGACTCGTCGGATGATGATTACTGATTGTCAGCTTTGCCTGGACTATTAGATGCATATATGTGATAACTAACCGTTGTAACTATAGGATGTATGATTGTAGGGTACCTTGTTGGACCCATTGCTAATTATTCGGATGTAAGCAATGTAATCGTAATTAGGATGCCTCCCATGGGAGAAGACGATTGTTGTAACTTTGGTAGCGGGAAGCCGATTTTCTAAGCGCGACAACCCCAAGATTTCTAATGGAAATGCTACCGCCCACTTTCCGGGCATTTCGGATATATATATCATGTTGTTATGTCTAAATGTTTTTCTGTCTTGATATCGAATTTTCTTATCCTTGTGGCGAATTGTGTACATGGACCAATGCCAAGTATAAAAAGGGAATATTGTCCCTCAAAAGACTGTTAACCCTAAATTGTGGGATAACCTACCTTGTTAATTTGTATCTGTCAATTGTTGTTGTTTCTTATCGCAATCCTTAAAGGGATTTTTCGATACGCATTGTGCGTATTTAGGGTCCTGAATACCCTTTTAACGACTATTTACTTGCAGGATGCCACCTAAAGAAGCCCCTGCTAGAGGCCGAGGCTGAGGACGAGGCCGAGGCCGAGGACGAGGACGAGGCCGTGGAAGAGGCCAACCTCAAGTGAACCCAGAGGGACCGAATCCGAACCAAGGCGAAGGCCCCCAACATGAACAAAATTGGGAATACCATAACGAGGAGATGCAACCACCACCCGCCGAGCCTAGAAGAATCGGAGAGATCTTTACCCGACAGAATCCACCGCTGCTAGATGGAACCGAAGATCCACCTAAAGCTGAAACATGGATAAAGTCCATGGAGAGGATCTTCTGAATACTTGATTGCACTGACAGAGAGAAGGTCCAGTGCATTTCCTTCCAACTGACTGACGAAGCCGAACATTGGTGGGATACTTATGTGAAGACGCTCACTCCTGAGCAAGAAGATGCCCTAACTTGGGATCAATTTAAGGCAGAATTCTATACCAAGTACATCCCTCTGACGTACCGAGTCCAGAAACAAGCGGAATTTCACCGCCTTGTGCAAGGAGAAATGTCTGTAACTGAATATGACCGAATGTTCAATAGCCTGTCGAAGTATGCTCCAGACGCGGTGAACACCGAGCAGAAGAAGGCGCTTCAATTCATGTCCGGATTGAAAACAGACATCCAAGCCTCTCTTGCTTGCTTAACTGGGTTAGATTATACCGACGCACTTCAGCGAGCCTTGAACATCGAAGCAGCATTGAGAAATGGACTGCGAGCTGCTCTCTTGGCCAACAAACCCGAGCAACCTACTGGATTAGGAACAAAAAGAAAGCAGGATGATGTTGCACAGACCCCGACAACTAGACAGAGGAGAAACTGGTAGGGCAGCCAAAATTTCCGCAACAATCAAGCTGATAATCAGAGGAATTTCCAGAACCAATGGAACAACCGCCAAGGAAACTTTGCTGTCAAACGCTGCAACCGCTGTGGAAGAGATCACCAGGGAGAATGCGCTGCACTTCGTGCCAACTGCTACAACTGCGGGAAGATGGGACATTATTCGTCACAGTGTCGCCAAGGCAACAATCGCCAGGATTTTCGGAATCAGCGGCAAGGCAACCAAGGCAATACTCAACTGCGAGCACTGCAAGGCCAGCAGAAACCGAAGAACAACCACAACCGTGCTATTCAAGCCAGGCCGATTCAACAAGTGCCTCCGCAGCCACAACCGCAACAGCAACCGCCGCAGCAGCCGAATCAACATCAGCCAGCTCAGCAGCCAGCACGTCAAGGAAGAGCCTACGCTCTCGAACAGCCAAAGGAGAAGGAAGATCAGGGAAACCTGATAGGTATGGGACTAGTGAACCAGTCACCGATCATTGTACTTTTTGACACTGGCGCATCGCATTCATTCATATCTGAAAACTGTGTCCAGAACCTAGGGCTTAGTACCGAGAGAACTAAGAACGATTTGTGTGTAATCACCCCGACCGGTGGATCAACTCTCTCAAACTTTGTCTGCCCGACCCTAGAAATCTCTTTTGGAACATGCATATTAAGAGCCAAAGGTTTAAACGTCCTATAAATGAAAGATGTGGACGTGATTCTAGGAATGGACTGGTTGGAAGAAAACCAAGCTACTATTCAGTGCAAGGACAGGATCGTGTCTTTTGAGCAAGCTGGAAGAGAACCAGTGTACTTGCATAGAGTTCGGAAAGGAACAAGGATTCCCCTAATTTCGGCCATGCAAGCATACTGCTTGGCCAGCATGGAAGATAGCCAAGCTTTCCTTGTGTACCTCAATGAGGATGACAAGAAGGACATTACTGTCAGCGACGTAGAAGTCGTCAGAGAATTTGAAGATGTTTTTCCCGATGAGCTACCTGGACTGCCGCCAGATAGGCAACTAGAATTTGTTATTGACCTTGAACCAAGTGCAGCTCCTATCTCAAAAGCTCCGTATAGAATGGCCCGCAAGGAACTGCAAGAGTTGAAGATGCAATTGCAAGAATTGCTAGATTTGGGATTCATCCGACCCAGTGCATCGCCTTGGGGAGCGCCTGTTCTTTTTGTGAAGAAGAAGGATGGATCTATGCGTATGTGCATTGATTACCGCGAGTTGAACAAACTCACTTTGAAGAATAAGTATCCACTCCCAAGGATAGACGACCTCTTCGATCAACTTAAGGGAGCAAAGGTCTTTTCGAAGATTGACCTTAGGTCCGGATACCATCAGCTCAAGATCCGTTCAACGGATATTCCCAAGACCGCATTCAGAACAAGATATGGCCATTATGAGTTTGTAGTGATGCCTTTTGGATTGACAAACGCACCAGCAGTATTCATGGATCTTATGAATCGTGTGTTTCATCCATATCTAGATAATTTTGTTCTAGTCTTCATAGATGACATCCTTGTCTACTCGAAGAGTGAAGAAGAACATCGAGAACACCTGAGAACAGTCTTGAGAACCCTGCGAAAGGAGAGACTGTACGCCAAATTCAGCAAATGTGAATTTTGGTTAAGGGAAGTAATGTTCCTAGGACACATAGTATCCGCTGAAGGAATCAAAGTGGACCCAGCTAAGATACAAGCTGTGAAGGAGTGGGAAGCTCCTAAAAACCCGAACGAAGTTCGAAGTTTTCTTGGACTGGCAGGGTATTATCGCAGATTTATTGAGGGATTTTCCAAATTGCCAGACCAATGATGCAACTTTTGAGGAAAAGAATTAAGTATACCTGGACTGAAGAGTGCGAAGCGAGTTTCCAACGCTTGAAAGAACTCTTAACCACTGCCCCCGTCTTGGCAGTACCAGAAGCTGATAAAGACTATGAACTGTATACTGACGCCTCCAAAAATGGTCTAGGTTGTGTATTGATGCAAGAAGGCAAAGTGATTGCATATGCATCACGTCAATTGAGGACGCATGAATTGAACTACCCCAACCCATGACCTAGAACTAGCAGCCATTGTGCATGCACTGAAGATTTGGAGACATCATCTCTATGGAGCTAGATGTGCGATCTTCACTGACCACAAGAGCCTAAAATATTTCTTTGAGCAAAAAGATCTGAATATGAGGCAAAGAAGATGGTTAGAACTAGTGAAGGACTATGACTTGATCATTAATTATCATCCAGGAAAAGCTAATTCAGTAGCTGATGCGTTAAGCAGAAAGTCTCCAGCCAAAGCTTGTGCTGCGATAACACAAAGGGATGAATTGATCAAGGATTTTGAGAAATTGAATCTTGAAGTAGTCTCACCACCAAAGACGGTGAGTACGAAAATAGCAGCCTTATTGGCAAGTCCTGATCTAAGGACGAGAATTGTGGAAGCGCAAAGGAAAGATGAAGGTTTGGAGAAGATACGGCTTCAGATTCGTGAGAAGAAAGCCGCAAACTTTCAAGAAGCTTCCGATAATGCCATAACGTACGACGGAAGATTATGTGTGCCGAAGGTTGATAATTTAAAAGAAGAAATCATGAGAGAAGCACACGAAACACCGTACACGGCTCACCCTGGAAGTACGAAGATGTATCAAGACTTGAAGTCTAAATTTTGGTGGGAAGGCATGAAGCGAGACATAGCCCTGTTTGTAGAACGATGTTTGGCATGTCAACAAGTAAAAGCATTGCATCAAAGGCCGTATGAAAAGTTACAGCCGCTTGACATTCCGGAGTGGAAGTGGGATGCAATAGCTATGGATTTTGTAACCGGTTTACCTAAATCTCAAAGAGGAAACACTGCCATTTGGGTAATTGTGGACCGCCTAACCAAGAGCGCACATTTTCTGCCAATCCAGATTACGTATGGGTCAGCTAAGTTGGCCCAGCTTTATGTCAAGGAGATCATACGACTACATGGAGTGCCAACGACGATCACATCTGACAGAGATGCGAAGTTCACTTCACGATTTTGGACTAGCTTGCAGAAAGAGCTCGGAACCCGATTGAACTTCAGCACTGCCTTTCACCCTCAAACTGATGGTCAAACTGAGAGAACCATTCAGACCCTAGAGGATATGCTCAGAACAGTCGTTCTAGACCGAAGGGTGAAATGGGAAGCCGTTCTACCATTGATCGAATTTGCATACAACAACAGCTTTCAAGCCACCATTGGAATGGCCCCATATGAAGCACTTTATGGAAGAAAGTGTAGATCTCCCTTCTATTGGGATGAAGTCGGAGAACGAAAGGTTTTAGGACCTGACTCAGTCGCTAAGATGATAGAAATCGTCCGACAGATCCATGCTAGAATCAAAGAAGCTCAAGATCGACAGAAGTCTTATGCTGACAAGTGACGGACTGAGTTGACTTTTGAAGTCGGAGATAAAGTATTTTTGAAGATATCGCCCTCTAAAGGGATTATTCATTTTGGAGCTAGAGGCAAGCTTAGACCTCGATATATTGGTCCTTACGAGATTCTAGAAAGGATTGGAGCCGTAGCATATCGTTTGGCTTTGCCACCGAGTTTTGGAAATGTCCATAATGTCTTTCACGTGTCGCAATTGCGAAAGTACATCTACGATCAAAGACACGTTATTCATCAAGATGAAGTTCAGCTTCAGCCTGATTTGACCTACGAAGAAGGACCAGAGCTATCATGGATTTCAAAACGCAAGAGCTCCGCAACAAGAAGATCAACCTTGTCAAAGTTCTTTGGAAGCATCATGGCACTGAAGAAGCAACGTGGGAACTTGAAGACAAGATGAAGGAAAAGTATCCCGAGCTGTTCTTGTAAATTACGAAATTTCGGGACGAAATTTTTTTGTAGTGGGGGAGGATGTAACGCCCCTCGTAAATTTTAATTGTATTTATCAAATTTCCGACATTTATATTTTGTCATCGAATTTAATTCGAAGCTATGCGATCGTTTTGATATGGTGATTTATCATTTTGGGCATTTATTTGATTTCCAATCTTATTTCAAGGAGGATAATTAAATATTAAATTAATAATTAATATCGATAATTTACTCGATGACCCAACGTTTTAGTATCGGGATAATATCGATCGATAAATATTCAGGAGTAAACGAAATATTACGTTCTCCCGTGCAATGACGCGAGGAGATGTGGAGTTGACGTGAGGTGATGTTAAAGTGACCGATGTGACAAGCGAATGACAATCACTTTAACTTTTTTGACTTTCGGTAATTCCGAAATTACCCTCGCCTCCCTTCTATAAATAGAAGGCTTCACTCACAAGATTCACTTTCACTTTCTCTCACATTTCTCTCCAAAGAATTTCCGGCGAACCTCCGGCGAAATTCCGGCGAGCTCCGACGAAGCTCCGGCGAGCTCCGACGAAGCTCCAGCGAAGTGTTTTCAAGGTAAAACTATACCTTTTCGGAACCCTCTCTTCGTTTTCTTTCCATTTCCAACACCCTTTATTTCGTTTCTCCATGTTTAGAAGTTGAGATCGAGTAAAGATAGTGTTGATCAAGCTCACAAAGCTCAAAGAACGTCCTAGAGGTATAGATCGAACCTCTCTATAGCTATTTCTTGAATATTAGCATGTTATGATTTATGCCCTAGTTACAAATGTTATGATCTAGGCTTGATATTGAGTTTATGAGTACGTATGCATGTTTAGCATGTTATATTATGAGCCTAGAAACAATATATCGACCTAGGAATCGATTTGTGTTGATTTTGGAGCATTTTTGGTATATTTGTCCAATATGGTAATATTGCGGTTAAATCTCGATTCCAACATGTTTTGATAGTTTAAATCGTGTCTAGACTCATTATACTTGTTCGAAAACCATTTGGTGTTGTTAGAAATCGATTGGACGAGCCCGGATAACCGTTTGAGCCAAAAACAAGAATTTCCGCCAAAAGGGATGCAGCCTCTGTTTCGGCCGATATAGGCTTCATCTCGGTCGAGATGGCTATATCGGGCGAGATAAGAGTCATCTCGGTCGATATGTCCATATCGGTCGAGATGAATTTCATCTCGGTCGAGACGACCAATTTCATTTCATTTCGGTCGATTCGTATTCATTTCGGTCGATTTCATTTCCATCTCGGTCGATATGCTCATATCGGTCGAGATACATCTCATCTCGGTCGATATGCTCATATCGGTCGAGATACATTTCATTTCGGTCGACACACCCATCTCGGTCGAGATGCATTTCATCTCGGTCGAGACAGAATGAAATTTCCCACATTTTGTCCTTTCTTCGACCGATTCGATTTATCTTTCGTACCTTTCGATACCCTTCATACCAATCAACTTCGATTATATTTCCTTAAGTTCTAAATCCTTCATTCAATTAATTCAAATCCAATTTGGTTTCGTTTGATATTCCTTGTATCAATCGACGAAGAAATGTTATCTTCCCTAACTTCTCTGGGAATCTTTTCAAATCAATTTGATTTGTTTTACTGAACTCTTGTAACTCGAACTTCCTTTGAAGCTTACCAAACTTGTTAAATCTCAACCTTTGAAATCTTAATCCGATCTTTATCTAAGATCAAGAGTCTCCTCGATTATTTCGTTGAAAAACTTGATGAGTTCTTATACTCTCAAGCAATGTACGATGATTCATAATGAATATGAAACATCTTTCAATCTTAAACTCTTGAAAGTGCATAGTCACTTGACGAAGTCATTTGTTTTGATCAATCAAATCGAACTATTATTCATGCTTCTCGAATTAATGCTCGATATTGAATCACAAGCTATTGAATTAATGTTTGACTACCTTGTCCGTCAAACTAAATTGACAAAGTCATTCTTCTATATCCTTATCCGATGGCTCAAACGTGAGAAATCCAAAATCGATTAAGAGTCTAGAACTATTTGATGAGTTAGATATTTAATAAATCTATTATTCCTTGAGGATTTACTCGTAATTCTTATGTGATTGGGAAAGGGAAGGAGAAGATCGATATCTAGATCAACCAATTGCATAACCGCACCTACTCAAGGTGGGCTTTCTTTACCCCTATATAGTGGGCCAAATTAAAAATATGAAAACAATGTTTTCTTTTCAAAGCATATCAAGCATGAAATGAAATGTTTTGTTTTAAACTGCTTTGTCATTGCCTACTGTTTTATGTTTGCTATCTGTCCTCTCAGTGGGGGAACCCCACTCAGAGAAGAACATCAAACGTATTCAACGTGGATGTTGACTCCACGTATTGCGAGTCTTATCGATCGTACCCAGGTAGTGAAAGAGATACCTCGGGTTAGTGCACTATGATGCTGACATGCTAGGGGTCATGCCCTACTCAGACTAGCATCGTGACTGTGGTAGGTGGCCACCTCCCAGTCACATATTCATTTGCAGATAGTTTAACTAGTAAAAAGGAGCATGCTCATTCATGAAATGTTTTGGTGCAATGGGAGGATTTCAAACTTAAAACCCCATGTGCGACCCGTTTAAAAAGGCATGACAAACTTATATATATATGTATGTTTTCGGGCATGTGTTCACTAAGTACAATTTGTACTTAGCCCCTCGCATTATTTCTAAAATGCGCAGGTTAAAAGAAGTTTTTGGAGCAAGAGTACGAGGTAGCAGAGGAGTGGAGCAGAATATTCTTTTTGTAATAGTTAGATGCGGAAGTGTGTATCTTCATATACATACTTCCTTGATAACTTTCCGCTGCTAAACTCAATGTCTTTTGATTAGACTTTTGTTAACATTAATTCTGTTAAAACTCTGATATTCGATCCACTCAAGAAGCTACGATCCCTTCTTGAGGAGGCACACCTCTTATATCTTTTGCTTAACTTGGGACAAGTGTGATGATTCCCTCTTATTTGCTTGAACTATTCTTGTCATTTGATATCCCAAGTGCAAGTCTCGTACCCGATGTGCCTCATTTCTTTGAATATTGCCATATTAATAAATCGGGGCGTGACAATGGTCTTCAATCCGATAATTACATACATAATATGACAATTTTTCATTCTTAGAATTCTTGCTTTGGAATTTCGAATCGGCTCAATCGGACGTCGTATGAATATTTGAGTATAAAATAATGATATGACTCCTCCCATATTTAATGAAATTCCTCTCATCGAAATATGAATAATATATCTAATGAAATTAATAAGTTGGAAATTAATTATTCAAGCTACTCGATCATATCGTTCATCGTGTGCTTCGTGATATCGGCTCGCAATTAGAATCGATCATTATATCGTATATATATATATATATATATATATATATGTGTGTGTGTGTGTGTGTGTGTCAAAAATCTTGACATCTAATTTATTAAATTCTAAAATTTACGCTGGAAATAATATCGATATAATATAACTTGCCGACACAAATATAAATATTTTACGGGCTATATTTCTCGTGTTGATAATTATTTTGATAATAATGAATTTAATAAGGAAAATATAAATTGGCTTGCTAAATTAATTAATTGGCATCTTGTATTTATTCTCATGTGGGCTCCTATTTAATTGGCCCAACACATTAAAGATAAATAGAGTCCTCTTAGCTCAATTTTTCAATTAAATAAAAGGGCTGGACTTAAATAATTAATTCGGCCTAGTCGCGTCGCTGCGGCAAAAATAATTATTACCGAGTCGAATAAATTATTCCGATCGTCATACGTGATTTATTTATTGAATTTCACAATTCGTCCTCAAGGCTATAAATTGAATGACGTAGAGGAGTCACTTAATAATATTAATAATATTAATGGTTGTAGCGATACTTGCTTTAAATTTTATTTAATTGAAAGGTTAGAAAATATGGGGCGTTACAGGTAAGTACAAAGTTGATTATATTCATATTGGTTGAACAACCCTAATCGTTGTAATGCAATGGTGAAGGGCTGATTAGTCCTGACCATGGAAAAGGAAATAAGGAACAATGTAAAGCACGCCACGACCGCACACAAAATATGGAAAGATTTGGAAGAAAGGTTTGGCAAAGAGAGTGCTCCAAAGGCCTACAAGTTGAAAAGAAACATCACCTTTATACAAAAATAGAAGTTGTCTGTCTCTTCCATGTCGAGATGCACGTGCAGGAAGTGTACATGTGACATGCCGAAAGTGTTTTCGAAAAGATAAAAAGAGAGCAAGTTTATGAGTTTTTGATGGGACTCGATGATTCTTTTAATACCATTAGAATTCAAGTTCTGAGCATGACTCCTTTGCCGAGTCTAGGAAATGTGTACCATCTTACTGCTAAAAATGAGCGACAACGATTAATCACGGGCTCCAGAAAACCAATCACCAATGGGGCTTCCTTCTAAGTACAAAGGCAGGGTGTTTCTAATCGACGAGAGAACATCAGAAAAAAAAACCGTAAAACACCTCCTCAACGTGGTAACTGTGGGAAACTGTGGCACATGATAGAGACTTGTTATGAGATTGTGGGCTACCCGGAGAATAAAAGGAAACAAACGTTGGAAGAAGGATGGTGGGAGGATGATGAAGAGGCAACAACAAATGCCTCGCGCTGCACACGTCGACACAGATGTTGTGGTGGATTTTAATATTGTTCAAGGCTTCTCCACGGAACAATTGAGTCAATTGAGAGAATTTCTAAACAATGTTTTTGCGGCTACTTCCACTCCTTACCCTTCTGTGAACATGGCTGGTAAGAATGTTATTTCTACATCTTGGATTATTGACTCAGGTGCCACAGAGGAATGTTTCCACGCAAATTTTGCGAAATCTGGCACGAGAGTTCCAGCTAAGGTGTCAAATGGTGAAAATGCTACAGTTACCGGTGTAGGAAGTGTTCAATTGCCTAATGGAATCAATGTGGATCATGTCTTGCATGTTTTAGAGCATCAGTGCAATTTACTTTCAGTAAGCCGACTCACTAAAGAGCTTAAGTGTTCCCTAATTTTCTTTCCTGATGGTTGTGTTATGTAGGACTTAGCATGGAAGAACCTGATTAGAGCGGGTAAACAATGTTTTGGTCTATATTTTCTTGAGCCGATTTTTTACTATCGACAAGCCTTCACTAGTATGGTTGATTAAGCTCAAAGTTCTCAAAATACTTTGAACATTCTGTGTGTCTTTTGAGAACACAGGGCTTAGCTTTCAAGCTCAAGCTAATCATTTGGTGTTATTACGTTTTAAGTAATATACAAAATAGTTAGTTTTCCTTTCTGGAATTTTGATTATCACGGGCAATAGCCAACCACCGACATTGTTGGAAGAACAACAAACATCCACCATTCCAGTTTGAAGGCTGCGAGGTGCGTCCTCACTTCAAGTCTTAAAGAATGAAGCAAACCACGTTTCTGGGCGAGTGAGCTAGTAGGCTGAAGGACATTGGCATCCAACGGGCTAGTTATAGATCGTGAGGATCTTGTAATCTGTTACTTAGTGAATTCCCGGATTAAGTTCCGAAGAGTGAACGTAGGACTTAAGGATCTGAACCACTATAAACATCCTGAGTTGTTTATTGTTTTATTTAAGTTTCCGCATTCTAAATTTTCATACTGATTTGAAACCTTCAATACTTTCTAAGTATTGAATTGTATAATTGAAAACTAAAACTGAAATTTATTAGAGACTAAGTTTAGCTAAACAAGTTTTCGGAAACTGAAAACTGAAAAATGAGTTTCAGTTTTCAGAGTGCAAAACATATTAAATTACTTCCGCTGCAGATAAAACTACTCTGATCTCGGACCAACACCTTTTGTTTAAATTCCTTTGTTTAATTTATAAGTTTTTTCAGAGTGGTTTTAGATTAATTTGTTTGATTTTATTTGTTCTGTTATTATGTTAATTGTTCTTCTTGAGCTATACAACATTTATCTTGTTCTTGAAAAAAAAAACAAAGAAAAGAGATAATGAAAAAACCTCAAAAAGTTAGCTTAAAAAATGCTAGGAAAATTATTTTTTAATGACGACTATGCATTTAGTTTATACGATATTATTTAAAAAAAATTTATTTTGTTTCAGGTATTTAGAAATTATGTGAAATCGATAAGATGGTTGTGAAGTCGTGAAGGACTCGAGTTTTTTGTTATAAGGCATTTTTAATAATCTTGTTATTTTAAATAGGATAAATAACTTTAAAATACATTTTAAATTATATTTGATTAATAATTTTTATAATTATTTATATTAAATAAGGGCACCATACTATTCCTCGTATCGGGCCCCAAAATTTACAGGGCCAGCCCTAACGGTGTTTGTAGGTGCAACATAGAACTAAGAGAAAGCAGCACCAACTAAGAGCTTCTCCAACCTAACATCATACTCAAAATTTGCAATTTTAATGCTCCAACCCTACTGCAATGTTGAACTCAAATTTGCATTTTTGCTACTTTCTCCTTCTTGGCCACACAAATTTACGCAAAGACTGTTCGTCACCACACTTCAGTTGCAGATAAACAATGAGTTTCGTAATTTTTCACTTTAATCCTTTTTATATTGTCCGATTTATCTTATTTTCTAAATTAATTTTGTATTTAACACTTTAGTCCTTCCACTTAGTTTATGTTGTTAAGTTTATTTTATTTTCTAAATTATATTCATTAGGATATACTTAAAATCTCATGTCTAACTAAACTTTTATTAGTGTCGATTTTAAATTTTATTTTTAAATAAATGTTAAATTAATATTATTTTTTAATTAAATAAAATTTCAAATAATATTAATTAATTTATTTATTTTATTCAATTTTATAAACTAACATACAACATTTAAAGATACAGAAAAAAAATTAAAGCTAATGAATAAATTGACAAAGTTTAGTCATTAGTTTATTTCAAATTAATAAAGGTGTCAAATTATAAATTTGATAAATATTTTAGTAGTATTTAAAAAGTATAAAATTGTGAAAAAAAGAATATGCGCAGATTATTTTTTTGAGTTTGAGTTTGGTGTTTTGGATTGAAGATCAATTACTGTAATTTGACATTTACTACATTTTGAGTTTATGTTTGGTGTTTCAGGTTGGAGATGACCTAACTAAACCAAATAATAATAAATAAAAAAAGATATTACAAAACTAGCTTGTAAGAAAATAGATGTTTCACCTTTGCAAGATGGTCCAAGCCAATATCACATATAAAATGCCATGTAAACAGGGATGATAATTTCTATACCATACAAGTTACTTTTGATAGTCTCTACACAATTTTTTTTAATAATTTTGGTAGATGTAAATAAGTTTTTATGGAGTGATATGGTGTTGTTTGTTCATCATTCTTGTAACATTTCTAGTAGTTTTAGGAAATAAAATCATAATCAGTTGAAACTCTAAAAGCTAATTTAATGTGTGAGTTGTGTCCCTCATTTTCTTTTATTTTCAAAATATTCTTTTATTAAAATAATGTTTGAAAATCACAATTAAATCCCACAAAAGTTGAACTAAATTTAGATTGACTAAACCTAAAATTGAAATTTAGAAGAAAAGGTAGTCTGCCTTCAGACACAAATGCTGCATAACTAAAATTGAAATTTAGAAGAAAAGGTAGTCTGTCTTCAGACACAAATGCTGCATGAACCATGATTATAAAGTTCACTAGCTGCTTAAGCCCGTTCAGGGATAGTGTTGAGTAAATACAATCAAGAACGCTCAAGATTTAACGTGGTTCAACTAGAGAACTAACCTACATCCACCGGCCGGTGAATTACGAGTTTTTATTGAATGTGAATCCAAGAAGAAAAATACAAAGATCTCGATGATAGACACCAATTAGATCATAAAACAGAAACTCACAGCTGCACTTTCTTCTATTTTAATCCCGAAGATGAAGAAAAATACTTTCCTGAAAAAACTCTCAGCTTCTCTCTCTCAGATTTCTGAGTATATATGTAAAGATACTTGCTCCAACAGCTCATATTGCTTTTTAACTTCTACTATAACATAAAAGCTGCAGCCATATATAACGGATATGTATCTAATCAATTAACTTATTATCAGTTTTATTATTCAAATATATAAGTATTATTAAAAAGAATTATTCATGAGAAATAATTAAAAAATATAGGTGCCTAGGTGCTAAATAATCCAAAAAATAGTTAATGGGTTTGATTTTATGATTTTCGAATTGAATCAAAACTGCTTAAGTCAATTTTTTCAATAATGTATAAAAAGTTGAATTGAACACCCACCTCCTATCATTGATGGTCGAAAAGGGCAAGGAGAGAGATAATTGAGAGGAGGATGATAGAGAAGCATGCATATTTATTGACTTTGAAAGGTTCCAAGTCTTTTATACGTAAATAATTAACAGCGGTACTGTCACAATTCCGAAATGAAATTTCTGTGAATGTAGGTAGTTAAGGAAGTAACTGTCAAACATACCTTCAAAGATACATTACAAGATATAGATATAGATTTAAGTATATCTAATATTATTCGATGCATATCTTATGCTCTCATGTAGTCTATATATACTTTGTTTTCGTAATCTTATTAATGCATTGAGAGATCTATGTTATGTTAGCATGGTATCAGCCATTACTGCCTGAAACCCTAGTTTTTCTCTCTCTAATCCGTCGAGCACCTTCCTGCTGAGCATCCTCCTCTCGTCTGTCTTCCCTTCCTCTCATGGCCAACCCTGAAGTGTAATCTCTACCTCTTTCCTCCATGATTCACATGGTTAATATTAAGCTCACATCGACAAACTATCTACTCTGGCATGCCCAACTCGAGCCCCTAGTCATCTCTCAGAATTTTATACCTTTGCTCGATGATTCCATTCATCCTCATCCTGCAGAAGTTACGATGTCTGTCGGTCGCAATGAACCAAATTCAGCCTATGCATCATGGTATTCCCGTGATCAACTATTGAAGTTGTTTCTCATATCCACACTCACCGAAGAATCAATGGTCGTGGTTATTGGTTCCAAATCTTCTAGGGACGTCAGGTTAGCTTTATCTCGCGCCTACAGTTATCGCTCCAAGACTCGCAAAATCATTCTCAAAGATGACTTACTCGTTGCCAAATGAGGAAGTCTCTCCATTGCTGAGTTCGGCTGCAACTTCAAATCCCTCTGCGATCAACTCGCAACAATCGGAAAGTCAATTGACGATCCGATAAATCCCATTAGTTTCTTCGTGGCCTCGGGTGTCCTTTTCAAACTTTATCACTGCGCAGCTTGCTCAGGAACCATTGCCTGACTTTTAGACCATGTTATCGCGTGTTCAAAGTCACGAGGTGTTTTGAAATCCATTGATGATTCTTCCTCTCTTAATGCGGCCGCCTTCACGGCTTCTGTTCCTGAACGTCCTTCCAAAAACTCCAAGGGCAGCACTAGACGTTGGTGTGGAAATAAAACTCGGGGTCGACGCAACAACTCTATTTGGTGTTATTTTTGCAGGTATACTGATCATGATACAATTGACTGCCCTCGACGTTTTGATCGTTCTTACACTCGATCTCTACGACCCTCCGCCACCAACCTTGTTGAAGCTTTTTCTTCTGGATGTGCTATTTTGGACTCTCACGCCTCCGATTGGTACTTGGATACGGGTGCCTCTGTCCACATTACCTCTGATGATACGCAACTTGAGAACCCCTCTACTTACTCTGGTTCTGATCACGTGATTGTTGGTAACGGTGCTCATTTGCCTATATCTCATTCTGGTTCTTTTCATATTTCTCTTACTTTGAGGTTAAATAATGTTCTTGTTGTTCCTTTGACTACTAAGAACTTAATTTCTGTGAGTAAGCTTACTCAGGATTATCCAATGCACGTTCTCTGTACCGATTCTCAGTTTCTATTCAAAACCGCGACATGTGCAAACTTCTCGCCGCAGGAACAAATGATCGGGGTCTCTACTAGTTAACTTGCAATCTGATGTGTTTTTGGCTCTTCTTCATAAGAAAAGTTTACATGAATCTTTTGAGTTTGACATTCCAGACTTGGTTGTGTACCTCTCATTCAGTTATCAGCTTATTAAATAAAAATGGTTTTATTTATGTTACCTTTGCCACGCTTATGTACTTCGTGTCAATTATCCAAAAGTACACATTTACCATTTTCAAATAATGATCGACGTGCATCTACGTTGCTTGAGCTTGTGCACTGTGAATTATGGGGGCCTCTGCGTATTTCTTCAGTCTCTGGTTTTCATTTCCATGTCATCTTCATTGATGATTATTCATGATTCACATGGTTCTATCCTCTGAAGCATATATCTGATTTCGTTGACACTTTTATGCGTTTTCAATTTTTTGTTGAAAATCAATTATCTAGCAAAATTCTTAAATTTCAAAGCGATGGCGGTACGGAGTTCACAAACAAGTGCGTGCAGTCTCATTTCAACGTTTGTGGTATTCATCATTTGATTTCTTGTCCTTATACTCCTGCTCAAAATGGACAAGCTGAGCGCAAACACAAGCATGTTATGGAGATAGGTCTTTCTCTATTATTGCATTCTTCCGCTCCTATGAACTTCTGGGTTGAGGCGTTTAGCACTACTGAGTTCACTAAAAATCGGCTCCCGTCATCTATTCTTGGTAATATCTCTCCTTATGAGCTTATGTATCACCGTCCACCCTCCTACGATGTATTTCGTGTGTTCGGTTGTTGCGTATATCCTTGCATTCGTGACTATGCCAAGACTAAATTCGAGCCTCTAGGACTTCCGGTGTCTTGATCCAATTTCCTCTAGAGTGTACATATCACGTCATGCACGATTTGATGAAGCTTGCCTTCTCTTTTTCGTAGCTTCTTCGTCCTTGCCCACTTCTCAACTTTTCGTCTCTGAGTCTCCAAACTATATACTCCATCGATCACACAAATATCACCAACCTGACCTCCGCCATCTCCGCCGTTAGCCTCGTCTACTACATCCTCGCTAAATAAATCTCCATACACACTTTGTCCACCCACGCTCACTCCAACTCAACCCACAACCCCCGAACATCCTCAATCTCCACCTCCAGTTCCATCTACCGCACAAACCTAACCTTCTCCCTCCTCGGATATCACACCACATGTTCCTCACGTATTACCACCGGCCATCGCTGCACCATCCAATCCCAACCATCTTATGCAAACCCGTGCGAGATCCGGCATCTTCAAAACATGAAACCCAGTTGATCTCACCACCCTCGACTCACAGGGTCTTCTAATGGCTCTAACTACCTCTACCGAACCCAAGGGTATCAAGTCCGCTCTTAAAGATCCAAAGTGGGTGGCAGCAATGAACAAAGATATAGATGGGATGCGTGCCAATAATACTTAGGAGATGGTCCCTCGGCCTCACGATTCAAATGTGGTTGGTTCTAAGTGGGTATATCGCAACAAATACCTCATCGATGGATCGGGTGATCGCTACAAAGCTCGCCTTGTTGCTCAGGGTTTCAGTAAGCTTCCTAGTAAGCTTCCTGGATTCTATTTTACTCACACCTTCAGTCATGTGGCCAAGGCATCAACGGTTCATATTATTCTATCCCTTGTAGTTATGTGTTCTTAGTCCTTACATCAATTGGACGTTAAAAACGCATTTCTAAATGGCGCAATCGCTGAGCAAGTCTTCATGGTGCAACCACCTAGCTATCTTGATCCAAAATTTCCAAATCACGTGTGTCGCGTCTATGAAAAGCTCTTTATGGTTTAGGACAAGCACCTCTCTCCCGGTACCAATGGTTCCAGACTTTCCTGTTATTCCTTGGGTTTAAATGCAGTGCTTGATAAGTGCGTTATTTCATTCACTTATCAATTGATTTTTAAGTTGATTTGTTGCATTTATAATATATTTCAGTTATTTTATTAAAATTGACTTGTTTTATGCTTGGTGTGTTCTTCATGGTGAAAAATGCAGGTTTTGGAGTAAAAAATTGACTAAGTGTGGGAAATTAACTTTTGTTCATGCTCTATGTATCGACTGACACATGGGGTGTCGGTCGAAGCCGTTGGTGTCGAAGGCCGGAATTTCGGGCGACATCGAATGCAAAAAGAGGATCGACAGAATGCACATCTCGGTCGACGCTAAAGTCATATTCCGATCGACATCTGCCACGTTAGTTGACATACAGAGTTGTTTTGGTGAGTTTTCCAAAGTTAATCAAACTTGTTATATTTAACCATTCATACCCTATATATATATATATATATATATCATGTAAACTTCGAATTTGAGGATTTTTGTCACTTTTGAGACTTAGAGACTAGGTTATTAATGTTCTTCTATTATTTTACTTTGGAGATTGAAGATTTGGATCAAGATTCCTCAAGACTAGATCTAAGTCAATTTTTTTTTTTTTTTTTTTATGAAAAACAATTCCAGGTTTTATCTTTTCATATGTTTGTTTTCTATAAATATGAGTAGGTAATTCCTTCATCAGATTCTAGGGTAATTGTGACTATCTTGGATGCATGTTTATGATTTATTAAATTGATCAAATTATTTGTAGGTTTATCAATTCTTGTGTTTTTTCTAAATTTGAGATAGTTGGTCATTAGATTAGATTTTATAGTTAATTAATTTTAGACTGAAAGGTGAAAATTAATTAATAGATTTAAGAATTGATAATATGGTTTTTTTATCTTGCTTGAAAGGAGGGATTTAATCCATAAGAATAAATCTGAGGTTTTTGGGGAGTTGTTAATTGTTCTAGAGACCAAGAGTATATAGACTTTTAATAATCTACTTTATAAATTGCCAAATCTGGAGTTTGTAATAATTTACTGATTTTCTACCTTAATACCTAGTTTTAATTGATTGATCGATTTCCCTTGCATGTTATCCAAGATATGAACTTGTCTTTGGAATCTAAACTTTTGCTCTGATTGTCTAAAAACTTGCTTTTTAAATCTTGTTTAATTTAATTTTGCACTTTTAAATTATGTTTCAAAAACAACAAATGTTTTTCAAATTCTGATTTACTTGGACAATAAAACGACAACTATATTTTCGTATATAGAATAATTTGTTTATACAATCTCTGTGGGATCAATAATTTTCATTTGCCACTAAACTATAGTATTACTAATAATTTAGTGATCAAATTTTGGTGTCATTGCAAGGGATTGTTTAGAATTATCTTGTTATTGATTCTGTTTTAGGGTTATTAATTTGATAAGTTCATCGTGCTATGCAACACTGTCAAAATTAATGGAGTCAGTCAGAGTGCCATCCGGATGAGGCTCTTCGCCTTTTCACTGAGGGACAAGGCTCAATCATGGTTCTCTACTTTGGACAAGAGCAACATCAACAATTGGGCAGAATTGAAGAATGAATTCTTAGCCAATTTCTTTCCACTCAGTGTCATCAAACAGAGGAGGAAGGATATAAATAGATTCGCTCAGGCTAGATGACAACTTTTTTTAGGCCTGGGAGAGATATAAGGAGTTGTTGAGAGTGTGCCCTGGCCACGATCTATCTCTACAAGAACAAGCTGAGACCTTCTATGAAGGACTAAATGGCGGAATTGTTAAGTTGGTGGATGTTACTTTGGGGGATTCTATCATGACAAAGAGTGTCAAAAGAGCAATGGATTTTTTTTTTCAGAAGATGGCAAACAACAGCGATCGATGTTCTAATGTTCGACAAGCGCCAGTCAAAGCTGTGGAAAAGGTGGCTAACTCTGGTGTGGATGTATTGGCTGAAGTCAGGAAGCTGAGAGAGGATTTCATTAGTTTGGAGGCTGGACGAACCGTTGCTGCTATCGACCCAGTCTTATCTACCAGTGAAGGTGATTCTGTGGACGTTAACTTTGTCCAACAAAGTGGTTATCAAAATAAATACCATGGAGGATATTCACAAAACAATCAAAATTACAATCAGAGTCACAATCCCAACAATGCAAGAAACCATCCTGGTTTCTCGTATTCTAATCCCAATGTTGTCGAGCAACCACTTGTTGGATTCAATGTTGAGAATGGAGCAATTGTGGATCCAAAGAAGCTGAACCTCGAGGAGATCTTAGACAAGTTCATGTAAGGGTCTGATCAAAGAGTAGGAAAACTGGAGCAAGATGTGGTAGGAATTAATACCAAAGTAGACCGGATTGAGAAACATGTTTAGAAGATTGAGACCCAGATCAGTCAGATTGTTACTTCCCTCGGAGCTCAACACAAGCAAGGGCAGTTATAGAGCAATACACAGGTGAAACTGAAAAATCAAGTCAATGCCATCACCTTGAGGGGTGGTAAGTCATACAAGGGTCCAAAGAAAAAAAGGGCAGATTCCAAGTTGGAGGAAGTAATTGACAAGGAGGAGGAGCTTGCAGCAGAAGGCTTTGTTTCGATCGACATCCCTAACATCGATCGACACAGAGCATCGACGTCAAACGCTGCAGATGCTGGTGTGTCGACCGACACAACTACCTGGCCAAAATACAAAATTGTCCCCGATGCTATTTTCGCAACAATTAGCAAAAAAAATTATCAATGAGAGGTATGCACGGTTTCTTGAGAACATGAGGTACTTTGCAATTCTGGAGCAAGTATCAATCTGATGCTGCTGTTTATTTTCAAAAGACTAGAGATTGGAGATATCAAGCCGATCACTATCACTCTTCAGATGGCTGATAGATCAATTTCATATCTACGAGGAATTGTTGAACATGTCTTGGTGAAAGTTAATGACTTCATTCTTCTTGCTGATTTTGTGGTTTTGGACATGTAGGAGGATCAATATCCCACTGTTTCTGGCAAGACCATTCCTGAGGACCTGAGGAGCCTTGATCAATATTCGAGATGGAAAACTGAAATTCCGAGTCAATGATGAGTCTGTGACCTTCTCGATCTACAAGTCCATGCAAAAGCATGATGATGGGAGCTACAAGAAAGAATGCTACATGATCGATAGTCTTGATTCAGTTATCTCTTCTCCTTTATTTTCTGTTGATTCTAACCCTGATTACTTGGAAAAGTGCTTATACCATTCTTGGTTTTCTCATACAGCGTTAGATGAGGCAAGTGATGAGAGTCTGGACTATATTTTGGAGCTTGATGTGAAGGACGTGATACCCAGGGCAAAGGAAAACAAGAGAAAGCCCCTACTAAGTTAATATGTGGAGAAATGGAGGAAATATCAAGCAGGACCCTCTATTTCGCTCGACACAAAGATGACATCGATCGCAGCCAAAATGCGCGTATGTCGATCAATGCCCCAGATGTCGATCGACATTGTCATTTTGACCAACATGTCTATGATGTCGGTTGACACTCCAGCCCGATGGAAGCAAAAGAATATGACCTCTATTTCGGTCAACACGGCATCTATGTCGGTCAACTTGCAAGCCCCCGAGGCTCAAACTCGACCCGAACCACCTGTTCTGGAACTGAAACCTCTTTCATCTCACTTACAATATGCTTTCTTGGGTCCTGACGATACATATCCTATTATTGTCTCTTCTTTTCTTACTTCTGCAGAGTTGGAGAAATTATTGTGGGTTTTGAGGGACCACAAGTCTGCTATTGGATGGACACATGCAGACATCAAAGGAATCGGTCCATCCATCTGCCAGCACAGAATTTTACTGGAAGTAGAGGCCAAGCCAAAGAGACAAGCACAGAGGAGGCTCAACCCTACCAAGAAAGAAGTTCTGAAGATGGGATGATCTATCCCAGCTCCGACAGTCAGTGAAGAGACAAGCAGTGGAAGTACTGAAGCTTCTGGATAATGGGATGATCGATCCCAGCTCCGATAGTCAGTGGGTGAGTCTGACTCGGGTTGTTGCATAGAAAGGTGGGATTCAGATTGTGAAAAATGAGGATGGTGAAGAGGTAGCAACGAGACCAGTCACAGGATTGCAGTTTTGTATCGATTATCGAGCTCTGAATACCGCCATATTTGCATATAGCGGTATTGGTGACTGCTCCAGTTCCTATTTCTCTGGATTGTGATGAGCCCTTTGTGCTCATAATATGGCGGTATTGGTGACTGCTCCAGTTCCTATTTCTCCGGATTGTGATGAGCCCTTTGTGCTCATGTGTGATGCTAGTGACTATGCAGTTGGAGCGGTTTTGGGTCAGTTGAAGGGAAGGTTCTTCCATGTCATTCACTATGCCAACAAGACCATGAACCCTGCCCAATGCAATTACACCACCACGAAGAAGGAAATGTTAGTTGTAGTGTATGCTTTTGACAAGTTTCGGTCCTATCTGATAGGTTTGAAAACTATTGTGTACACTGACCATGCAGCTATCTGGATTCTGTTTGCCAAGTAGGATGCGAACCTAAGGTTGATTATATGGATATTATTGCTTCAGGAGTTCGACTTGGAGATCAAGGATCGGAATGACTGTGAGAATGTTATTGCAGATCATCTTTCCAGGTTGGAGCATCTAGTTGAGGAGGACAATCAGCAGTTGAGGATTCAGGAAACTTTCCTCGATGAGCAGGTCTATGCATGCAAGGAAAGAGATATTAAAGAATAACACGATGCCAAGACCCCGTGGTATGCTGATTATGCAAATTATCTGGTGAGTGGTGTTCCTCCTCCTGACTCTAATCCACAAGAAAGAAAGAGGAGGTGAGATTTTACTACTGGGAGGATCTTTCTCTGTGGCGCCGATGTGCCAATTCTGTTATTTGTCAGTGTGTTCCTCAGACCAAAATCTGCAAGATCATTGTAGCATGCCACTCTTCTCCTAGTGACAGACACTTTGCTGCCAACTGGACTGCTTTTAAAGTCCTTTCTAGTGGATTCTATTGGCCGACCATTCACATGGATTGTCAAGCCTACGTGAAGGGGTGTGACAGATTCCTGCGGATGGGCAATATTTCGAAGAAAGATGAGATGCCCACTACCCCAGTGATCGAGGTTGAGAATTTTGATGTTAGTGGGATAGACTTCATGGGACCCTTCCCACCTTTAGGAGGCTTCACTTATATTCTTTTTGCAGTTGACTATGTTTCCATATGGGTGGAGGTCATTCCTACCACGACAAATAACTTCAATGTTGTGGTGAACTTCCTGTAGAAATATGTGGTGACTCGTAATGGCACCCCGAGAGCCTTGGTAAGTGATGGTGGTTCTCACTTTTGCAATCGTACTCTAACTACTTTACTTGCTAGATATGGTGTCAAGCACCAGGGTTACCACTCCATACCACCCTCAAGGGAATGGCCTCACTGAGTTTTCTAATCGGGAGATCAAAGGAATCCTTGAGAAAACTACCACGATGAAGAAGGATTGGGCATACAAGCCCAATGGTGCACTGTGGGCTTACCAAATTGCATTCAAAACTCCAATCGGTATGTCTCCTTTTTAGTTGGTTTTTAGTAAGTCCTGTCATCTTCCTGTGGAGCTTGAGCACAAGGCATAGAGGACAATGAAGGAGCTGAACTGGAACTGGAAGGCTGCTGCTGAAAATAGGGCCATGTACTTAAATGAGATGGAAGAATTCCAAGAAAAGGACTATGAGAACTCCATGATTTACAAGCTAAGAGCAAGAACCAAGGAATCAAGAGGCGCCAGTTTTATACGGGGGCATAGAGTTATGATCTTCAACTCTCATCTTCATTTCATGCCCAGAAAACTGCAGTCGCAGTGGTATGGACCATATACTCTGGTCAACATCCTTAGAAATGGAGTGGTGGAACTTGAAGGCTAGGATGGTACTATATTCAAGGTCAATGGACATCGAGTGAAACGCTACTACATCCCGCTTTAGATTGGAGCTGTGGAAGTGCATTATCTAGACCAACCATGATATGAGGTTGGTCAAGCTAACGATGTTAAATTAACACTTTTTGGGATGTAACCCAACAGTTTATGGCTTTGTTTTGATTTTTGAGTATATTTTCGAGTCTAGGTTAGTTTTAGAATCGTTCAATGCCTTAGAAAAATTTAGAGAGTTTAAAATTTGTGATTTAATTTGTTGTCTGTTTCGGTCGACAACCGCCATGTTGCTAGACATGGGCGTATCGATCGACGTCTGGTGCATCGATCGACATGCGTGTTTTGACTGTTGCTCGAGTTTCAACCCTATATTCTATTTTATTTATTAATTTTAATATTCCGCATGTCGATCATGTCGATCATTGGGCGAGATGTCAATCGACATTTTGATGTCTACCGACATTCTTATCTCGATCCGATTTTAAGGTTTTAATTAATTAAAATAAAAAATAGAAAATCATTTGTGTCGATCGATGCTGCGTGAGTCGATCGAAATAGAGATACGGGGTCTGCTCGTGATTTAAAACAAAAAAGCCCTCGCCCTCTTATTTTTTAGACAACGCATGCATGCCACTCTCTTCCAAACTCCCCCAATCGACTTCTCTTGCCCTTCTCTTTGATTCTACACGAGGTAATCATCTTCTTACTCACTTCTTTTGATTTCTTGGTTTATTTTAATTTATTTTTATGTATTTATGCCATTTTGAGCCATATATGTCATCTACTTGTTGTCGATGCTAATTTATCAATTTAAACGCATGAATCGGGTTGAATGGATCGATATAGATTGTGAGTGAGTCGCTTTAAGTTCCTCAGTGGTTGAATGTTAGAATTTGTGGAGAATTATTGAATTTTAGATTTGTATTGGAACCCCCTTTACAGTTGCTTGGTTTATACCCTTCCAAATTGCAATCTCTGGTTCTTTTGGCTTTGAATTGTTGTTATGCACTTGGAATATGTATGAATTGCATGATTGGGTAGTCAATTTGATACGGGTATTACTTCATTGCCTTGAATTTTTGTTGAATTGCATTATGGCAAGTTTGGGGGAATTGATTTTCCTAGTCTGCTAGCTTATATTGGTGATTTGTATGATATTGCAGATAATAGGTACAATGTGTTTTGATGAGGAATACATTTCTGATAATGAGGAGCAGTTTGAGGAGACCAAGGAGTTTACAATAAGGAAGAGTAGAACTGTGAGGAAGACCAAGGTGGGCTCCTGTATTTGCTGACCCAACGCACTAGATTTGCAAACCTCCAGTTTTTCAGAATCTACCCCACTTGATATCCCCACACTGAGAAGAATTGGGGATTGAAGAAGATGTGCTAAGGCTATTTGAGAGATGTGGCTGGTCACATTTCATTTCCCAACAATGGCCCACTATCACACTTCTTGTTTTGGAGTTCTTCACCTCTCTGCGCATCATTGAGCCGCGGAGGTCAAAAGAACCAAATGGCATCCATTTTCAGCTTCGCAGAGTACAGGACACCTTGTCCAGCACCGAGCTAGATATTATCTTTGGGTGTGAGCCGGGGGGCTACTACTTTCCACTAGATGAGTTTGAGATTGCCACGTTTTTGCAAAGTATTGCAACTGAAGCTATGATTGAGGGTAAATTTGATCCCGGGGGCATGAAAGCCTCCTCCATCGATAATCTCGTCCTTTGGTACATTTAGCACTGTTTGGGATTGTTTGTCTTCAGGCGGAATGAGAGCGGGAAAGCTCGCTTTGGTGAGATCTTCGTCCTGTGGTCCATGCTCGGAGGCCACCACATCAGTCTTGCTGCGTATGTGATGGAAAATTGGAAGAGACAACTGACAACCACACCGGGGATTTTTGGTGTGGCGGTTTTGTTACCCCCATCACAACTCATGTGGGTATTCTAGTGCATCGACTGACACCTGTGCAGGGCAACCGGATTCTAAATATCCCCAGATTGGTGCAATTGAAGATGATAATACAGGATGAAGGCGAGAATTACCTACACTTGTCCAATGGGGACAAGTTTATTCTCCCGGCCCTAGAGTTGACTCACGTCACGGATCTCAATTTACGTGATAATTGGTTCATGCACACCCAGGCCCACATAGACCGGATTACCTCTGCCCACGGCGGAGCCCCTTCGAGCCGACGAGCACACAAGCCCAGGACAAGGCCTGACCAGCGCCGTCTTTCCCAGGAGGAGGAGGCCGCAGAGTGGCAGGAGCAGTAGAGATGGCAGCTGAGGAGGGTGGTCCACGACCAGCCGATGGTGGACATCCTGCACTTTGGGAACGAGACACAGTTTGGCATGTGATCACTGTAATTTCTACAGATTAATTATAGAAATAGTGGCAAATAAATTTGTAAACCCTAAAGTTATCGATCCAGGGGAATGAAGCAATGAAAAACCTTAAATACTAAATCATAAGTTCTCAAAATATTGGCCAGGAAAATCAATTAAAAAGTTTTGGTTGTTTTGAAAATCGCAATACTTGCTAATGAAAATTAAACAGGAAATTAAAAGGCTTTTGGATTCAAATAAGAGGAGTACAGATTCCAGGGACATCTACCTATCAAGTATGACATGGATGAATGAATTGATTAATTCCCAATTTTAATTCCTCTTCGTAGTGAAACATCAGAAAAATATTATGAACTTCTTTGTTTGACAATTCATAAAGTAGATTAATTAATTACCTATCTCCGCTCGGTCTCAAGATAAATTAACTAACTCCAAAGATCTACAGATTTATCCCTACAATCGATCTCCTTCAGTTACGACAAGAAATCAGATTATATTGTGAAAATCTCTTTCCATTGAAAACTATCACAGTTACATCTCAAGTAATCAACTAGATAATCCTAAGATGTGGCCAGCAAATCAAGATTATGAATAAGCACAGATTTCACAAACTACGAAGGGAAAGGGAAAATAATTCAATTAATCAAACATGTATACATTGATAATTCGAAACCCTAGAATCTGAGGAAGAGATTAGTTACACATATTCAGAGTAATATTCATCATAGAAAGATAAAACATGAATTGCATAAAAACTTGGGTCTGAATGTCTTCCACAAAAATATGTCTTCAAACATAAACCTAAAAACTCTTGGAATCTCTAAAATCTGAAATCTGGAATGAGGAATGCTTAAAATTTGATTTTACAAGGTTATATATAGAGGTGGAGGTGTATCATATCAAATCTAAGGCTAAAGATATGAATAAATCCGATTTTTATCAGATTTTCGCTCCAGCAGACTCGCCCGCGTCGATCGTGGCTGATCCACATCGATCGACGTGGCTTCCTGGTCGGCATCGATCGATGCTGATTGGCGTCTGTCGACGCAGCTTCTCGCCCCTTCTGCGCGGTCTCACGGTTTTGGCCATAACTTTCTCCTCCGAACTCCGATTGACCCGATTCCAGTTGCGTTGGAGAGCTAACTCAAAGCATCATCCATTGCCATGAACCAATAGCCCGAATTCCTCCTGTGAAAAAACTCTTAACTGCTACTCTTACACATCACTGCTTTCGGAACGGTTTTCTCGTGAGTTTAGGCTTAAAAACCTGCACAGATACCATAATACGCCTAATACCACCTAATATTGATTCATGCATAAATTATATATATAAACTCAATAAATCTACATAAAATAGTAGGAAAATAATATAGATAAGTAAGTGAAATAATGAGCTTATTAGCACGGAAGGGTGGCTTGGTGCTTCCACCTCCCATCACGGCGAGAGCTCTTCATCTGGCGCCCCCAACTAAGGGCAGTTTTATCAGTTTATGCAGCAGCAGATGGCGGTGACGACTCGGAGGAGCAAATGAGACTGATGTATGAGAGTCAGTTGCAGCACACCGAGCAGATCCGGATGCTGGAGGAGAGCCAGATGAGGCAAGAGGTTGCATTGCATGGACTTAAGGCTAGGCAGCAGGAGCACATGACCGCGATCAGGAATCTGACCCAACGGATGGAGGAGCTATTTTCAGGTATTCATCCTGTGCTCCGATATCACCGACGGCGACAGCGAGATAGACCTGATCAGTAGAGGGATTGAGGTGCAAATTCCTTTCCTACGAGCTAACTTTCGGACTTAATCACTTTGTTGTGTGAAATAAGTTTGGGGGGATGATACTCGTGGGAATGGAATCATCTATCATTTATTTTATGTATTTCCTTTCCTTTTGATGTATTTTGTTTTTCTGATGTATTTGCTCTAGCTGGTAGTTATTTGCGATGTATTTGTTATTTGAGTTGTATTTGTTTTCCTAGAGTCAAAATCATTATAAGTGCTACTTGGGATTATGTACTAATCGTTCCCTATCTATGGAACTTTGATTGATGATTAGTCTGCACTAGAATTGAGATGACTAGGATTGCATTTGAGTACCCAATGATAGGAGAGTACCACATGATGAGTTGCCATCTGATGCTTAATTGTGCTTGATTTTTCTGGTTTGGATTTGACGACTGTTAGGGAAGAACAAATTATCCAAGTGATATTTGTGTCTATTTTTCTTTCATGTGTGATAAAGTTTGCAGTTGAATTTTAGAATTTGACTTATTTCTCTCTTGAGACTGTATTGATGTAAAGCTTGGTGAAAATGATCTTAGCATTTCTTTTCTTAGCCTTATCCCAATCACTAACCCTACACAGACCACTTGTAGCCACTTTGAGTCTGAAAGATTCTTTTCTTGATTTAGTAGTGTTCTAGTGAGTCGAATGTGTATTGAGGATTGTGAGAAAATAAAAGGAAGGTAACTTGAATAGGAGGAGTGTTGATTGTTTGAAAAGATATAAATGCTCATGTACTTAGAGAGTTGTCTTGAAAAAAAAAAAAGAAAAATAGATTACCCTTGTTGGGTTTTGTTTGGTTGAAAAAAAAAAGAGAAGAAGAAAAGAGTGTTGAAAAGTAGTGTGAAATAAGTTCACTAAGTGAACTTGAAAAAAAAAAGAGAAAGATTGAAAAAAAAAGAGGTGAAGAAAATAAAATATTGAAAGAAAGGTTTTGATGTGGGAAGCTAAGAGTTGAAGGATTGTGAATATTTTGAAAGTTTTAGTCACTTGGCCTAAAACATCCTACCCTCTAGGCAAGCCCCATTACAACCAAAATTAAGACCTTTTTGATTCACCAAGTCATTTTACTTTCTAAGGAATGAAGAGATGAAAAATTTTCCAAACTTATGGTTAAGAAAACTATATTACTTTGATTTGAGTGTATACACATGCCTTAAACACTAGTGTGATGAGTGCTCGAGAAATTTTTTTCCAACTTTGAGGTCCTTCCCAAAATTGTTGTTGATATTGAGTGGATTTTGGTTGCATTGTCTTGTGGATGAGAGTGTACTTGGATTGTGATGAATCTTGTGGGGCATTGCACATCTCTATTTGCATGTCTTTGAATTTATTTTGGTGATTTGATCGAGGACGATCAATAGTTCAAGTTTGGGGGAGTTGATAAGTGCATTATTTCGTTCACTTATCAATAGATTTTAGGTTGATTTGTTGCATTTTTATATTATATTTCAGTTATTTTATTAACAATGCACTTGTTTTATGCTTGGTGTGTTCTTAGTGGTGAAAAATGCAGGTTTTGAAGTAAAAAATCGACTAAGTGTGGGAATCAACTTTTGTCCGTGCTCTCTGTATCGACCAACACAGTGAGCGTCGGTCGACATGAAAGTCAAAGTCGTTGGTGTCAAAGGCTGGAATTTCGGGCGACATGGAAGGTCAATGTCGATCGACACCCGGTATGTCGATCAACATAGAGTGCAAAAAGGGGATTGATAGAATGCACATCTCGGTCGACGCTGAAGCCGTATGTCAATCAACATCTGCCACGTCGGTCGACATACGTAGCTTTTTTGGCAAAATTTTAGCCCTTCATACCTAGTATATATATCATGTAAACTTTGAATTTGAGGATTTTTGTCACTTTAGAGACTCGGAGACTAGGTTATTATTATTATTCTATTATTTTACTTTGGAGACTGAAGACTTGGATCAAGATTCATCAAGACTGGATCTAAGTCAACTCTATTTTTTTTATGAAGAAAAGTTCCAGGTTTTATTTTTTCATATGTTTTCTATGAATATGAGTAGGTAATTCCTTCATCAGATTCTAAGGCAATTGTGATTATCTTGGATGCATGTTTAGGGTTTATTAAATCGATCAAATTATTAATGTAGGTTTATCAATTCTTGTGCTTGTTCTAGATCTAAGATAGTTCGCCACTAGATTAGGTTTTA
Organism: Plectranthus barbatus; assembly: GCA_026898455.1. Taxonomy (NCBI): domain Eukaryota; kingdom Viridiplantae; phylum Streptophyta; class Magnoliopsida; order Lamiales; family Lamiaceae; genus Plectranthus; species Plectranthus barbatus. Next base: position 11,366 of record JAPKLW010001881.1, on the reverse strand, counting down.
TAGTTAATTAATTTGAGATTAAAAGGTGAAAATTAATTAATATATTTAAGAATTGATGATGGTTTTAAATCTTGTCTGAAAGGAGGAATTTAATCCATAGGAATAATCTGAGATTTTTGGAGAATTGTTAATTGTTCTAGAGATCGAGAGGACATAAACTATTAATAATCTACTTTATAAATTGCTGAATATGGAGTTTGAAATAATTTACTGATTTTCCACCTTAATATCTAGTTTTAATTGATCGATCGACTTTTCTTTCATGTTATCCAAGATATGAACTTGTCTTTGGAATTTGAACTTTTTCTCTGATTGTCTAAAAACTTGCTTTTTAAATCTTGTTTAATTTAATTTTGCACTTTTAAATTATGTTTCAAAAACAAGAAACCCTTTTCAAATTCTGATTTACTTGGACAATAAACCAACAACTATGTTTTAGTATATAGGATAATTTGCTTATACAATCTTTGTGGGATCGATAATTTTCATTTACCACAAAACTATAGTATTACTAAAAATTTAGTGATCAGTGAGTGCTGCAGATACATCTTTAATTATCTTTCACCAACCATCAACACTCATTTATTTGCTCATTTATGTGGATGATATCATTGTTACAGGAAGCAATCCGCATGTCGTGCCCTTGCTTCTGAGCAAACTGCGTACAAAATTTTCCATTAAAGATCTTGGATGACTTGGGTTATTTTCTTGGACTGGAAGTCTCTTACCCATCATCCTCAGAACTATTGCTTGGATAGGCCAAATATGCTCACGACATCTTGCTTCGGGCGGATCTTCTTAACTCTAAACCAATTGCTACCTCACTTGCTCTAGGCGCCACTTTCACATCACTTGGTGTAGATTTTCATGATCCGACTCTATATTGATATCTTGTAGGTGCCCTAAAGTATTTAACTATTACTCGTTCGGACATCTTTTATTCAGTGAATATCGTTAGTTAGTTTTAGCAACGCCCCACTGTTGATCACTTTCAAGCAGTCAAAAGAATTTTACGTTATAGTAAAGGGACAATTAATTTTGGTGTAATGTTTCGACCAGGCAAAAATGAGGTTCTTAGCTATTCCGATGCAGATTGGGCATGTTGTATAGACACTCGCCGATCTACTTATGAGTATTCTATTTTCATTGGTCCAAATCTCGTCTCCTAGTCTGCTAAGAAATAGCCAATCGTGGCTCGTTCAAGTTGTGAATCCGAATATCGTGCTCTTGCTAACACTGTTGCCGAAGTCGTTTGGGTTTCGAATCTGCTGTAGGAATTACACGCTGCTTGAACCAACCCGCCTTCCATATTTTGTGACAATCGCAACACACCTTCTCTCTCTCTCAAAAACCGATCTCCTACAAACGTGCAAAACATATAGACCCTGACTATCTTTTTTTGAGAGAACTAGTTGCAGCTGGTCGATTAATCACGCGGTTCATTCCAACCGATATGCAAGCAACCGATATAAAGAGCCTCTAACGACCAACATTTGAACTTTTTCGTTCCAAGCTCTGCGTTTCCATCAATCCTACGCTTCGCTTGTGGGCATACCTTCGAAAATACATGTCAAGATAGAGATAGAGATATAGATTTAAGTATATCTAATATTATTCGATGCATATCTTATGCTCTCATGTAGTCTATATAAACTTTGTTTTCGTAATCTTATTAATGCATTGAGAAATTTATTTTATGTTAGCAGTAACAATATGAATATTTTCCTCCATTAAATAAAACCAAACTAGTTGAATCAAAAGTGGCCAATATCTCGTCATTCTAATGTATTGATTAAATTTCTCGTAAAAATGTCATTACGAATAATAATCAACATAGTGGATAGAGGAGATTGTACACTATGGTGAGGGTAATAATATAGTTTCACATCCAAAACACGAGGAAAACTTCCATTTTTAACTCAAATATCAAAAGCCACAATATCAAGTAACCAATCTAAAAAAAACATTAGTCGAAATAACGATAAATTAATATTTCATAATTTCATAGAGCTCATAAACTACAATAAATTATAAGCAACTCTCTTGGCATATCTTAACAGATGATAAACCACTTCAATTTTTAAGTTTTTTTTTTATAGAAATACGGTATTTAAACTCACACATTCAAATGTCTTTGAAAAATTTCAAACTTATGACCTTTTGATCTGGGTAAGGTGCTTTCACTACTACACCTCAAACAACACCTCGAACAAGTATAAATTTTTGTATCATGCAATGAGAAATATTTAATTCAAGATTTCTTTTAGTCTCTTAATCTCAAACTTTAGATGTGACTTTTAATCTAATCATTTATTTCAAAATTATTCATACAGTGATTGCATATAATTCATCTACCCAACTATGGAGTACACAAATCACAAGGGCACACGTTGTAGTGGTTTAGCCTGTCTAATAATATCATCTAGAGACAAATCTAAACGGGGTAAGTTCTATTTCACTATTCTACCATGCCAATTTCCTAGTTAAAATCGACAAGGAAAAATGTCAAATTAATATTTTGTTTAGAAACAAGTTAATAGTTTTTTTTTTAAGTTTCTATATATTCATTTATTGCATAGTTGGGTGCTCTCTTACTCGTGAGTATTTGGATCTTAATGTAATAAATGTTTGTTAAAAATAATTTAGTGAAACTTATTAATTAAAATGAATCAAGATTTCAACTTAATAATATCTCATTTGTGAATTTGTAAACAAACTTATTAAATAATCTTAAATATAAAATATTTTATATTTTAATAATCTTTCATTGATTTTGTTTGTTATAAGAAAATAAATAAATCTCAAGTGTTTGATTTCACTTTATGAATTGATTTCAATTTCTCATTTTTTTTTTCAATTTGAAGAACTTTGTTTTACCTCATTAAATTATGCAATGAATTGATGTCAGAGAGAGAGGGAAAAAAAAAAAAAAAAAAACGAGGTTTCGTAAATATGACTTATGGATTCAAGGTTGCTCACATAAAAAAAAAAAGAAACAGAAAAAGAAAAAGGTTTATTAAATCTTATCAAAAATACAAAATACATGTTATTCATATGTAGTCACACAAACTTTGAATATAATTTATCTCCGATGCAGTAAATTAAAATAATAATGGAATCAGAGATGGTCGAGTTCAGCATCTTGAGGCAATTGGATATAAACCTTCCGCTGCAGCTTCTTATCAGGCAGCGCCGCTTCGCCCTTGCAATAAATGAACAGCACCGTGCTCGACGCCAAACTGAACACCGACGGCAAGGTTGAGGCGGCGGCCTGAACAACCATTCCTGCAACCACTGCGGCACCGCCACTCCTGAGAAATATGAAGTAGAACGCGAACACCATCGCATACAGAACCAAAAACAGGACGACAATCCAAAATGCAACACCTTTGGCCCCCTTCACCAGACTCGAACTTCTACCGAGTGCTGAAAACCCCCACTTTGCCTCCATCACTGCACTCGCATCCATGAAGATCAGCTCCACCGCCAGAAAAATGGACACCACCAACAACACCGCCGCAATCACGAAAGTCACGACCATGATATGTGTGGGGTTGGGCTCAATCGTGAACCCTAGGAACACTAGCGCGAAGAAAAAGAAGCCCATCAGGAATGCGAAACCGAAGAAAATGACTGCCACGATGAGCAGGTACGCCATCTTGGTTGCGAGAACAGGGAAGAAGGAGGAGGCGATGGATTTGAGGGAGGAAGAGAGTTTCAAGGGCTTGCCATGGAATCCGTGGAAGATGCTGTTGGTGGTGGCAATGACGAAGCAAATGTTGAAAAGGAATAAGAGAAGGGTGAGGAGAAGTAGTGAAATGATTTGGGATTTGTCCATGGAGGGGGCTTTGGAATTCTGCAGAAAAAGGAGTTGGGCATAGGTAGAGTTAGAGACGGGGTGAAGAGGAGGAGGGGATGATGGGTGCGGCGAAGTCAGAGCGTGGATTATATTGAAAACCAGGTTGGGAAAGAAGAAGAGAGAGGAAAGAGCCAAGAAATGGAGGGAGTTGGAACTGATTATGCGCCAGCTATCAGAGAGGACCCTGAACAAGCTTGGCTTCTTGGCTGACATGATCATCAATCGGGGAGAAAAAGAGCTCAGAGAGAGAGAGAGAGAGAGAGAGTGGAGTGGAGAAGCATATACGGTGAGGATGTATATATATACACATTAAGGGAGAAAATTAATAAAGCTGAAAGTTTATATGGTGAAGTCTTATCACAATTCCATGCAAGTTGAATACGTCCAATAATTCGAAAGGAAAATCATGTAAAGGTAGGGCCAGCTGACTTCTTCAAATAACATACTCATTTCGTCCTTTGGCATTAGTCTCATTTGCTTTTGGCACAATTACCAATGTTTGTGAATGTAGTAGAATTAATATTTTATTAGTGTGAGGAGATTTTTTTTCATTTTAGGAAATAGGACTAATTTCGAGGGACTGACAAAAATAGAAAATTGGACTAATGTCAAAGGACGGAGGGAGTATATACTACGCCTGGATCCCTCACCAGTCACCCCCATTATTATTGTTGTGCGTGGAACAAAAATCTAAAGAAAATTTAGGTGATTAAAGTAAAATAAATAATTTTATCAATATTTGGAGGAAAGTTCTTAAAAATTAATCTGATGAACTTTAGATGATGGTGGAATGAATGAATTTGAGGTATATATTGAGATGTATTCATACAATAATATGATAAATTTAAGGAATGTTAGATAACCCTCTAAGATTTAAGCATATTAAAATACACTGAGTCACAACTTATATTTGTGTATTTATACAAATATGATAAATATAAATCCTAATTGATATAAAAAGTAGGGATATTTAATTAATTTTCGGGACTCCGAGGAAAAATTTGAGGGCAAGCTATGTTAATCACTAAACTTTAACATCCGTTCAATCATAAATATTTTTTCTATTAGCGCACCAATTTGACATGACCATTTGTTATTTATTTATTTATTTATTTTTGGTTGGGAAGAGAATTGTGGATTCAGAACTAAAAAAATAGTTTAATTATCAATTTAGAATCTGAAAGATGATTTCTCAATTCAAGATCCGAAAAATTAAATAATTTTGAGATCCTGAGTTGATAATTTTTTGATATTTCAGCTCCTAAATTGAGAATTTTTATGATCTTTTGAATTTTGAATTGATAAAATTCCTTTATAAATATAAAATTAAAAATATATAATGCAATCTTTTCACGTAATATAACTCATTTTATTAAAAGTTAAAAGAAAGAAAAATTATTGTTAGTGCAGTATACATGTTTACACTTTACATATTATATATTGTGTTTGTTTTTTCGTTATACTTATTGGAGAAAATTGAATGAGTTAATAAAATTCCGATGCATTATTTTTTGAATTGTATTGCATTATATATTTCGTTTCATTGCATCATCATGATGCATTTACAAGAATGGTGCATTAGTACATGATTTATGAATAAAAGCTTTATATTTTTACTATGACTCTCATTTTCTCGAAATATAATATAATAGGAACTTTTTTTGAACAATAATTAAATTATTTTTAATTAAATATATAATATAAAAAAATAATTTAAATTAAATGAGTTATAATTATTTAAAGTTTAACTAAAATCTTAAAAGAAGAGTAAAAATAATGAGCTCATAAATTTGGCCCAATTGCGGATTAAAGCCTACAACGTATAATGTAGGTGGACGAATATTCACTAAAGACTTACCTCAACCAATAAGAATTCTAACACGTAGAAGGTTGGATTCATCGCAGTCCTCATCGAAGTCAATACAACTGAAAGTCACGCAATCTCCGACAACAATAATATCCGCCTTCAGGAGGCGAATCAAATTCTTTGATCGACAATAGTGTTTTTTTTTTTTTTTTTTTTTTTTTGAAAAAACATAATTTCATTGCTAACCAGGAACAACAACAACATTAGCATTTTGATACACGGGAAGATTTCTAGTATAGAAAACAGGATTATCCAAGTGATGGGCGAAGTGATTAAAAGACCTTTGGATCCATTGGAAAGAAATATCTTCAAAAGTCTTTGAGAGCAAGAGAATATCTAAGACGACGGTACCAACAAAGGTTCTCGGCACAATTTGTTGACGAAATTTGGAGCAGATGGCCTTGTTATCTGTTGAGGGTGAAATCATAATGAATTCGGAGCCCCGAGAACTATTAACGAGAATAAGCAAGAAACAACATAATAAAATGAAGACACTATATCAATCGGTGTATGTGAAGTGTGGATGATTCAAAGTGGTAGAATAGCGATAGGATCTAGCTCTCAGATTTCTCTGAATAAGTGTTAGTTTGAGTAAGTCTAAAATCTCTAGTTTTTCTGATGCCGCAAACTTGCGCATACAGGAGGTATTTATAGAGGAGGGCTATCATCTAGGGTTTCCGTAATCTTCTCTCAGTGGTTAGGAGGCGTCTCCGGGAAAATCGGGGTGGTTCATCCGCGTGGTAGTTGGGCTCTCCGAAAGTCCCGCGAGCTAGCCGTTGTGCTCTCGTCACCCTTCTTGACCGTTTGGAGTCGTCAAAGCAGGTCCATATTCGTACGTCGAGCTTCCTCTTCGATGGTCGAACTGTCCCTCATTCTGGTCGGACTGCTACACGCCCATCGAACTACTTTTTGCCTATCGGACTGCTTTCACGACGAGCTTCGATCCATATAGAATGGGCCGCCGCGATCTTACTGGGCCGGTTCAGTTACTGTTTTCCCTATCAGGGCCCACTCGGCCGTGTGTTGGGCCCCTGACTGGGCCGAACTTGATTCGGACCCCAACATTATCCATTTCAAAAATAATTTTCTTGAAGTCCGACTCACGTGCTAGAAAAACTCCCCGAAGGATGGCAAGAGCCTCAACCAATTCAACATCTTGATCGGTCCTGGTGGAGTAGGAAAAAAGACGCAGGGGGCAGCCGGTATGATCACAAAAGACACCACCCAAACCAGCAACATCAGAGGATCCCAATGATGCATCAGTGTTACATTTCACCCAGCCAGAGGGTGGGGGCAACCATCAGTCTTGTCTATTGCTGATCAAGGGCAAAGTGGGTTGGGGATTGTGCAACAAAGAAGAGTGAGCATTTTGGAAATCCTCTAAGAGTGAAGAGGCAGTAGGAGAGCATTCGTGATGCGGCAATGATCGGTTTTGAAAGATATTTCTGGCCTTCCAAATCATCCAACAAAAAACAGAGAAAAGCTCCACAAACTCTTCGGTTTTACCTTTGATAACAAGTAGGATCCAATCTTTGGCCGACATCCTATGACACATTGGAGAAACATCCAGACGCAGCAATCTTGCTCTCCAGAAAAACGAACTCCAGCAGCAATCTTTGATAATATGTTCAATGCTCTCAAAAGCTAATCCACACCTAAGGGAAGTGGGGTCGATCTCAGCATGTCTGTTCTTGAGATTCACTTTCGTTGGGAGACAATTTCTCGTACATCGCCACAGAAAAATTTTAATCTTCAGAGGAATGTTAAGAGATCAAATCCATCTCCAATGTCTCGAGTTATTGGAGGACGAAGAATGTTTCGATGACTCAGCATCTTTGAGTTTCTTCGCCACCCAATAACCTGATTTGACAGAGTACGTGTCGTCTTTTGAGAAGGTCCAATGCATGCAATCCTCCTGTCCAATAGTGCTAATTGGGTTGTTGAGAATCCAATTGGTCGTGGAAAGGTCGAAGAGCGAGAGAGCAAGGGATCAATTCCAATTAATTCCTTCATCATCTATGAGGTCTTGAGCATAGTGAATACCCTGCAAACGACAAGAGGGGGAGGGACGAGTAAGGTGAGAAAATCTGGAATCCACGGATCTTCTCAGAATCAAATTTTGTGGCCTGAATGGAGAAGCCAACGTGCCCCTTTCAACAAAATTTGACGCCCCTCCAAGCAACTCCTCTAAGCAAAGCTTGGGCGAAAACCCAACCCAGCATCAAAGAAGGAAATTCTGGGGAAATAACATCTTTTGAGGCAATGACCAGCAAAGAGTCTGGGCAAGTAAGGATACGCCACCCTTGTTTGGCCAGGAGTGCTTTATTAAAAGATTTAAGATGGCGGAAGCCAATACCACCAACATGCTTATGATCACAATACTTATTTCAAGAGCACCAGTGAATCTTATTCCCTTCAGAATTCTGACTCCACCAGAAGCTCGCACAAATTTGGTCGAGTCTATTAAGTAGCGAGGTTTGCAGCAGAAAACAGCTCATGAAATAAGATGGGATAGCCTGAGCTACTGTTTTGATCAGAATCATTCTACCTGTTGTGAAAGAGATTTTTATTTCCAATTTTTCACTTTTTTCAGAACTTGGTCTTCAATATTTTGGAAAACTTCTTTTTTCGACCTCCCAATAGATGTTGGCAATCCAAGATACTTGGTATGCTTTGGAACAACCTTGACTCCACAAGGAGCCCCTAAAATATTTGCCAATGTCTCGGGAACATGGGGTGCTAAAAGCAACTTCAGGTTTATCAAAATTGATTTTTTGACCAGAGGCAAATGAGTAGAGATCAATGATATTCTTCATTGTTGTGATTTCTTCCACCGAGACACAACCGAAAAATAGACTATCATCAGCAAAAAAAAAGTGAGATATGGAGGGTGCAATGTTGCTGATTCTGGCTCCATGAAGAAAATCGTTCGTGTTCGGTTTGATGTATACAGGAAAAAGCTTCACCACAAAATAAGAAAAGGTAGGGGGAGAGAGGGTCTCCCTGACGAAGCCCACAGGATGGAGTAAAAGGGCTCGAAGGAATTCCATGAGGACCAAGTAGGTAACAGTGAAGATGCACCTCATGATGGTGCTGACAAACGAGTACCAAACCCAAATCGGAGAAGAACATTTTCAAAAAGGCCCACTCAACTCTATCATATGCTTTTGACATGTCAAGTTTGAGACCAAAACATGGTTGTTTGTCCCCATTATTTGCAACAAAACTAATAAATGTCTGCAGAACATTGATGATGATATGGGCTTGACCTTAGCTTACCTGGTCAATAACATTAGATCTGAAACTATGGAGTTTATGGACGACTTAGCTTCTAGTATTGAGCTTAATATGATTGGATAAATAGGTGTTGGTTCTTATTCCATTTGTTTGGACATTGAGAAAGAAGTCAATGTTAAGTCCAAGGCAAGGAATGTTTCACGGACGCATTTTGGTGAATTTTGGTGAACTGACTTTAATTTTGGATTTGGAGTCTCACCAACTGGATATAATCACCAAAGTCTATGCGAAGCCTAAGTCATATTTCTTCCTGAGTACTCTAATTAAAACTTATCTTATGGCTGCATACATGAGCCCTACCTTACTGATTGGAGTTTGTGATTTTGGTTTTGAATTGATTTGTGGTACTCAAATAGTTGAGTTAATTGAGAATAGTTTTTCTCGCGAAATTTACCTTTGTGTTGGGATTGTGGGTGGAAGAAACATCTCGGCTGATGCTCTAGTTGCACTTATCTCTAGCCTATATCCTGCATTTCCTAACTTATTTGATGTTCATTCTGACAAGTTGAATGAGACTAAGCCTACAATTGTTGAATTCAACTGAAATGCTTTATGAAAGAAACTTGGTACTTGAATTGACATTATTCTCGAACAGTTGGAAGCGGTTATTGGATTAAATGAGTAGAATGGAGTGGGATTGTATTACTGACAACCGTTTTATTAGAGGTATGTTTGTTGTTTTGTTCGCTAGGATGGAGTGGTGGAGTTACTATGAGGATGGTAAACCCAACAACATAAATGATAAGGTCATTAACCATTCTATTACAGTGCTTGGTGCTGTTGAAATTGTATTTGTGGTTTTTAAGATGAGTTCTTATTCCATGATACTGAAGAATATCTTGGAAAAATTAGAAGTGAAGAGGTACGAGGAGTTGGGCATGATGAGCGCACATGGACAATTCCTATTTTGTGTTTGCTTTGAATTATAACAAGGTTGAGTTATTGTATTCATTATGGGAAATGCTTCTAGTTGGGGTTGGATTGAATGGACTTCTTGGATATTCTTGATTACATGAGGTTGTTAGGAAGGGAGAGGTATCGGATCTTTATCTTCTCAATGTCACATCATTGATTCCTATGTACATGAGTGATAGGATGCAAATGCGAAAAAACAAAATACTTGGAATGTTCAAATTCAAGTTTACTTGCATTCCCAAATCACTTCGGGGTACACCTCAAATCAATGTTTGCTTCAACATAGGTGCCAACAATGTCATGAATGCCTTGGTTGAAGAAAGTATAACAGGGCATAAAAACAAAATAATCATTGAAGACACGATTGAATCATTGGTTGAAGATATTCAAGAGAAGTTTCAATACCTTGTAAATGTAAGTTGAGAGAGGTATGCTTTGTCCACTTATCCTTTTGATATTACACAAGAAATTGATTTGAAGAATCATAGCAGGGACCACTATATTATTTGTCCACACAATGACTCCTATGAGTATGTCAAAGATATGGGGGCAAATATTGGTAAAGCAATTGTCATTTATGGCATGGTGCCATAATATCTGGGTTATTAAGCTTTGTAGTAATTCATGTTCAGGCAGATATTGAAAGAAGAGAGAGCTACACGGTTGATCCCTGTAGGCAATGATCTTCAAAGGGAGGAGTAATATCACATACCCATGCAGCAGTCTCATATCTTAACCAAAATGAATTCAAGAATAAAGCATGTGAGAAGGGCATCCATAAGCCCAACACTACAAGAAGAATGCGAAACAATAACGGTTAAAAAGTGTTGTCGTAAGGCATTTTGAAGTGTTGTCGTAAGTGGTGTTGTTGTAAGTTGGTACTCAAAGACAACGGTTTCTAAAAAAACAACGGGTTTAAAACTGTTGTCTTTTCTCCAACATGAAAAAAATTAAAATGGAGAAGTGGGGTATCGGTCCCAGTACCTCTTGCATGATACACGGGAACTCAACCATCTAAACTACATACACAAATTACATAATTTTTATATCATTTATAATTATAATTATTAATGTATCTTTAATCTAAATAAAAAATTAGCACATATTTATTTTGTCATTTATATTTTATAATTAGTCTAAAAATCGAGGTATTTTTTAAACACTTCATGTATTTTTTTGAATAATCATTTAAACATATTTAATTCACCTGACATACCCACATGTTTCAAAGGTATTTCAAACCTATGATCTTTTGGTTATCGGCAAGATGGTTTTATCACGCACAATTATTATTGTAGTAGCTAGAAATATGGACAAAATCGTCTACTCTCTAATGATATTTTATTTTATATTTAATTATCTTGTTTTCTAAATTTAGTTATTATTTTTGCAAAAATGAAAATTAAGTATAAAATAATATAGGGAAAA
>JAPKLW010001880.1:38611-140720 GCA_026898455.1 Plectranthus barbatus | reverse complement strand
ATTTTCTTCTCTCTTCCCTTTCTTTTTTTTTTCTTTTTCTTCTTTTTCTTTCTTTCATTCGAAGTACCAAAAATTTTGTTGATACCCCTTTTTCTAGGATTCACATCAATCCATACTCAAAACATTTATTGCCTCAACAATCAAAACTCCAAGATACCAAGCAACTCCCAACCCAACTCTCATCTCCGTATTCACCCTCATACACTCATTCCCCCAAAATTTGTCCTAATAATTTGAAGAAAATTCACCATTAAGCTCAATCACGGAAATCAAGGGTATGAAGGGCAAAATTACAATATCACCACCTTATACTCCCGAAGTGAAAGGTAGGGCTAAGAATCGATGGCCTAAGATCATTTTTTAGTTACCAAACCCACATCAAATAGATAGACAATATATTCAAGTTCTAGATCTTGTGCTCTCAACCTTGCCACTCACAATCGAAATAGATATGACAATATCAAGGCTCAAATTTCACGGCTTTTGTCGAGTCCTAGGCATTAACCTCGCACAAAACTCGGCAATTCAAAAGTTAAACTTGAACATGCATCGAAAACTAGATTCCGCCCTATCATTGGTCAAAGTAGACATCAAACTCCACTAAGTAAATCATGATTCAAACCTCAAGTCTAGTTCGGGTTCATCACGCACACACAAGCACACAACATCCTAAACACAATCTACATTCCAAAACACAATGTAATGAATCTAATCTGTAGAAAGAGCGATAGAAAGCGTTACCCATCGGCATACACGATCAAACCGCTCTCCATGCCTTATTTGTACCTACTAAATCAACACAAACACCACCAACAATTGAGCATAAACAAGGCAATAAAGCTCTCATAACCACCAACTTCCACAAACCACTATTCAACAAAAATAAGACCATATCCACCATTTCCACCATTCATTCCAAACCATTCACATATCCACACACCAAAAGCCAAATAGAAAGAATTAACCACATGCAAGCTTGCCAAAATATTCATCCATTCATCATAACAAAAATCATCACAATCATCATTCAAATCCCAATTCAAATACGAAGTAGGAGTAGATCATAAGTACAACCAAATCGAATCAAAATATCCAAATTCAACTAAACTACACTAATCTAGAAAGCATAATGAAGATAAGGAGATAGAGAAGAGAATGAACAAGAGCACCAACTACCGACACTTCCCCCCAAACTTAGGCAAGTGAGACTAAGTTTGTAAAAAGGTAGTCGGTGCGTCATTGCGCATCCCTATCCTGCTGCTGCTGTTAACTCCCGGATGGGTTGCCTCCCATCAAGCGCTGTTTAAAGTCCATAGCTCGACTGCACACCTCAATTAATAAAAGAAACCTCGAAAACCACATTAGGTCGATAATTAACATAATATGGTTTAACCCGATGACCATTCACCTTAAAACAAGGACCATTCTCACGTGTTATTTCCAGCGTACCGTTATCACAGATTTCCTTCACAATAAATGGACCCGACCATTTGGAACGAAACTTACCCGGCATAAACTTCAACCGTGAATTAAAGAGTAGGACTAAATCTCCGGGAGCAAAAGATTTACGGCGAATGTGCATATCGTGAAACTTCTTGGTACGCTCCTTGTAAATCTTTGAATTCTCGTAAGCTTTATTTCGGAATTCATCCATGGCATTCAAATGCAAATCTCGCTCCCCTTGAGCCTTCCTCCAATCAACATTGACCATCCTCAAAGCCCAGTAAGCTTTATGTTCCAACTCATAGGGCAAATGACACGACTTCCCAAATACCAATTGATAAGGGGACATACCAATCGGAGTTTTAAAAGCTGTGCGATACGCCCACAAGGCATCATCTAAACGCTTAGACCAATCTTTACGGGAAGCTACCGTCTTTTCTAAAATAGCCTTGATCTCTCAGTTAGCAAGCTCCGTCTGACCATTAGCTTGAGGATGATACGGAGTAGTTATCCGATGCTTCACTCCATATCTTGCTAACAAATTCTCCAATAGTTTGTTACAAAAATGACTCCCCCCATCACTCACTAAGGCTCTCGGAATACCAAAACGTGTAACTAATCTTTGCAAAAATTTCAACAAAACCTTAGCATCATTAGTAATGGTTGGACAAGCCTCTACCCTGCGAGAGACATAGTCAACAGCAAGCAATATATACTGATATCCGCAAGACGAAGGAAATGGGCCCATGAAGTCTATCCCCCTTACATCAAACAAATCGACTTCAATAAAGAGTTTAGAAGGCATCTCATCCCTACGGGTAATCGAGCCTATTTTCTGACACCTATCACAAGCCTTGACAAAGTTCATACAATCATGGTAAATAGAAGGCCAGTAGAAACCACAAGAGAGTACCTTTAATGCCGTGCGATTAGCAGCAAAATGACCTCCACTCTCCGACGCATGACATTCCTCTATTATCCGTCGCCATTCCCCTTGATGAGCACACCTTCGAATGATTCCATCTGCACATCTGCGAAACAAGAAGGGCTCCTCCCAATAATAAAACCGCACATCCTTAAGGAATTTCTTCCTTTGATGGGGTTTAAAATCAGGAGGAAATACTCCGGCAACAAGGAAATTTGAGAAATCAGCAGACCATGGAATGTTATAAGCCACATATAAAATATGTTCATCCGGAAAACTCTCATTAATGCCTAGATCAGGCTTATCTCCCCCAATAGGTTCCTCTAAACGAGACAGATGATCAGCTGTAACATTCTCACAACCTTTCCTATCCCGAATCTCAATATCAAACTCTTGCAACAGTAGAATCCACCTAATGAGTCTAGGTTTTGCATCCAGTTTTTTAAACAAATATCGTATAGCTGCGTGATCCGTGTACACAATCGACCTAGACCCTACCAAATAAGCTCTAAATTTATCAAAAGCATACACCACAGCTAGAAATTCTTTCTCAGTAACAGTGTAATTGCATTGAGCGGAATTTAGAGTTTTACTAGCATAAGCAATCACCCTAAACACTTTCTCCCTAACTTGACCCAAGACAACCCCTAGGGCTACATCACTAGCATCACACATCAACACAAATTCTTCATTCCAATCAGGCGAAATTAAAACAGGAGAAGTCACAAGAGCTGTTTTCAATTTCTCAAAAGCACATACACATGCTTCATCAAAAACAAATGGCACATCTTTCTCCAACAAACAACACAAGGGTTTAGTTATTTTAGAGAAATCTTGAATGAATCGCCTATAGAACCCAGCATGGCCTAGAAAACTCCTAACCCCTTTCACTGTTTTTGGAATAGGTAATTGCTCGATAGCACATATCTTGGCTTTATCTACTTCCAAACCCTTAAAAGAAATTTTATGGCCTAATACAATTCCCTCACAAACCATAAAATGACATTTTTCCCAATTGATAACTAGGTTTGTATCTTCACATCTAGCAAGAACAATTTCTAAGTTTTTTAAACATGCATCAAAAGAATTTCCAAAAACTGAAAAATCATCCATAAATACCTCCATAATTTCCTCGATGAGCCCATGGAAAATCGCCATCATACATCGTTGAAAGGTAGCCGGTGCATTACACAACCCAAATGGCATTCGTCGGTAGGCAAAAATCCCGTAAGGGCATGTAAAAACAGTTTTATGTTGATCCTCCGGTGCAACCATAATTTGATTGTAGCCGGAATAGCCATCCAAAAAGCAATAGTGAGAGCGACCTGCAAGACGATCAAGCATTTGGTCAATGAATGGTAAAGAAAAATGATCTTTACGAGTAGCTAAGTTCAAAGCACGGTAATCCATACAAAACTGCCACCCCTTAGTCAATCTCTCCATGACCTCTTCTCCATTGTCCTTTACCACTTTTTCAAATCCCCCTTTCTTTGGCACCATATTTGTTGGGCTCACCCACTCACTATCACTCGGGGCATAGATGATATTGTTATCTAACAGCTTAAGCACCTCCTTCTTCACTACTTCTTGCATCATAGGATTCAACCTCCTTTGAGGTTGTCGCTTTGGTTTGCACGTCTCCTCAAGAAGTATCTTATGCATGCAAATGGCCGGACTAATTTCTTTTATATCAGAGAGTTGCCAACCAATAGCTGACTGATGCATCCTCAAAACGCGCAGCAATTTCTCCCTTTCACACCCCGAAAGTCCGGTTGAGATGATCACCGGATATGACTCATTTTCCCCCAAGAATGCATACTCTAAATGATCCGGTAACTTCTTCAATTCAACTTCCGGCACTTTATTCCTCATCTCCAACTTCCTTTTCTTAGCTCTATCTTCCTGTTCTTTTGTTCTTAATTCCAAGAACTTAGCTTCCTCATTAACCAAGTTGGCCGGAAAATTATCCAAAATTCGGGCATACTCCCCAATATCTTCCCTTACTTCCTCTTTGTTGCCAACTATATCGATTGAAAAAATTGAATTTTGTAACTCCTCTTCTAATGCCTCTCTTCTATCTCCTTCATCACAACTCTTGCCTTGCACTACTTCTATCACATTGCATTTTTCCTCTTTCTCATCCTCCACACTCCTCTTCATGGCATCCGGGAACGAAAAAGTGATCTTCCTCCCATCAAATTGAAAAGTTAATTGACCATTCTTCATGTCAAACAATGCTCCTCCGGTCGACAAAAACGGTCTCCCCAAAATAAGAGGAACATCTCCATCATCTTCTTTATCAAGCACCACAAAATCAGCTGGAAAAATAAAATCTCGCACCTTAACCAAAACATCTTCCACAACTCCTTTGGGATACGACAAAGATCGGTCCGCCATTTGAAGTGTCATGGTGGTTGGCTTGATTTCCCCTATTTCCAATTTCTTGAACGAAGATAAAGGCATTAAGTTGATGCTTGCACCCGAATCACACAAAGCCCGAGTTACTTCACTTCCCCCAATTACACATGAAATAGTGAAACTACCCGAGTCTTGCCTTTTAAATGGCATCTTCCTTTGAATAACAGCACTACATTCTTCAAATAAATTCACCGTCTCATATTCACCAATGCCATACTTACTCTTTTGAGTGAACATCTCCTTCAACATCTTAAGGTATCCCGGCATTTCTTGTAATACTTCCAATAGAGGAAGATTTATTTGAATCTTTCTCATGTGCTCAAGAAATCGATCAAGCTTCTTGTTCTTCCTACTCTTTGCAAACCGTTGAGGATACGGCATAATAGGAAGTTCATCTTTCACCACCGATTTTTTCACATTCACGTCTTGTTCTTTAGCTTCCTTTAGTATAATTTCTTCTTCCTCCTTAAATGTAACCCTCTTTCCAATAACTCCATCGGTCTTCTCCTTTTCATCTTCTTTTGCCCCTTGTTTCGGTCCATCATAAGAGAGCCCACTTCTAGTGGTTACAGCTCCACATACGCCTTCAAGAGGGTCTTCGTCCTCTTGACTTATTTGATGCACTATACACGTTACTTGTGATTTAATTTCTTTCAAACGTTCCTCATTTCTTTCACAATTCCACTCAAGATCCTCCTCGTATTCATGCATCTTCTCTTCCTTTTCCAAGTACACTTGATTTGAATTATCCCAACTCGATGGTGATGACCACCCTTCCTCCTTCCATAAGTCAAAAGAATGATCTTTGCTACATGGCTCATACTCAATTTCTTGATGTCTCCTCAAATGGTTTTCCAAAGTCATAACATCTCTTCCATATTCCTCATCTTTTCTCTTGACTTCGCGCATCAACCTCTCCATTTGTTCTTGCATTGAAGCCATTTGATCGCGCAACATTTCTATCCCACTTGCTTCTCTCACGGTTTTCATTGCTTTTGGTTCCCATCTTTTTCTGGGCCATTGACTACTATTATTAGCTATCCGCTCGATTAATCTCCAAGCTTCATTCTCTTCCAATTCAAGAAATACTCCTCCGGATGATGCATCCATCAACATTTTCGTCTCATAATCCAATCCACCATTGAATTGGCAAATTAGTTGACTCTTGGATAAATCATGTCGTGGGCACTTACGTAAGAGCTCTCGGAACCCATCCCAAGCTTCATAGATAGGTTCTTCATTCTGTTGCCCAAACAAGATTATCTCTGCCCTTCTTTTCAAAATTAAGCTTGGTGGAAAAAATTTGAAAAGGAATTTCTCCCTTAAGTCTTCCCAAGTGGCTATGCTTGTCTTGTCTAAGCCCTCAAACCAATGCCTCGCCGAATCCCTTAATGAAAAGGAAAATAACCGTAGCCGAATCAAGTCTTGGGGAACTTGATTGATTTTGTTGGTATCCATGATTTCCAAAAATCGGGATATATGCACATTCGGATCTTCGCTAGAATGCCCCCCAAACTGATTATTTTGTATCATCTGTACCAATTGCGGCTTAATTTCAAACTGTGTGGCATTGACTCCAAGTCGGAAACCACCGGTCATTGGCTCTCCTTGAGGTCGGAAGAGATTTTGGAGTGGCCCACGAGGACCATTCCGTTCGTTTAACAAGACCTTCATCATCTCTATTTGTCTTTCAAGCTCTCCAATCCTTATATTATCTTCCCCCGGATTAGCCATGTCCAAATCAATCTCTATACTTTCTCTTCTTTGTTGGGATTTTCTCTCCAAGAGCTCACGAGCCTTGGACCTTGTAATCATATACAACCTACACTTCACAAAACAATCCAATTACCAACAAGCAACTAAATCAAACAAACCAAAGATCAACTATCAAACACAAGCTACAAACAAAACAATTCACACAAGCAATATAACAAACACCTAGCCTACAAGCTCCACTTTTCCCCCAATATCTAGCAACCTACTCAATGAAGTCCCCGGCAACGGCGCCAAAACTTGATGCGGTAAAAGTTCAATCACAATAAACTCTCAACCGCACACAAGAATAAAATATCAATCCAAGTTCTTCTCGATTCGCCTACTAGAATACCGAGCTACTCAAGTGAAGTCTTATAGCCAAGCATGATTCAATCGTTGAGTTGTTTCTAATCATCTAACCATGCAATTCAAATCTATGCTAACAATATATGAATAACACGAATTTAACCAACAAATGTTAATAGAACAATCCTTCTCGATATGGTAAACCAAGACAAACACAATTCTCAAGCTAGGAAGATAGGACGTTGAGATGAGTAGAGATGCAATCAAATATGGTTAATCATTGTTGCAAAGATTATTTAATTCCTAGGAGATTGAGCAATCGACCCTACACTCGATAACCCCTTGTCACGGAGAGCTACCGGTTGATGATCTAGAACTAGCAAACAATCACGTTATTTAGCCCTAGACCACTCCAAATGGTTCGTCAATTATTGCCCTACGACCTAGCACCGCACAGGGATTGGAACTAAAATCGTATGAATTAACACTATTCACGATGATTCCGCCCGCGTGTTGGCTGCAGCGTTCACGTCAACTACCTCCTAAGTTGGCTATTACCTACACCTATGAGGTAAGGAACAAGCTCTAGTGAAATCCAAGCTCTCAAAGGAAAGTAAACAAACAAATCTCATACCAAATTCTCATACATCCTTCCTCAAATCAACATCCAAAATGGTTTAGAACTTCATACCTTTCAATTGTGCAAATACAATTTGGAATACAATGAACTTCATTACAATTTGAAAGTAGAAATAAGATTCTTCCCCAATTTGGATTTGGTTGCCTTGATCCACCGCCTTCAATCTTCAATCTCTTCCAAGTATTGATGAATTAATCTCCTAGATGCTCTAGGATTATGATGAATTGGAATGGAAAAATGGAATCTAGGGAAAAATCTCACTATCATACGTGAAAAATGACAAAAGTTCTTCAAATAACTACTCTTTCCCCTTTTATAAGCAAGCAATCAGGCCCTCGGATCGCCCGGTCGAAGTTTGGCTCGCCCGAGCCATCAATAACTGCCAGCAACTGCCAAGAATTAACTTGGCTCGGCCGAGCAAGGCATGGCTCGACCAAGCCAAGTCCCTGCCCGAACTCGCTCGACCGGTCTTGCACATGCTCGACCGGTCGAGCTCTCTGAACCAATTTATGCAGCTTCGCTCGGCCGGTCCTGCCATGGCTCGGCCGGTCGAGCCCTCTGAAGTCCCGCTCGGCCAGTCCTGCACCCGCTCGGCCGATCGAGCTCTCCAAACTCCAAAACCTTGCGATTTTCCTCCAAAAATCCACCAAATATGCTTGTTTATGCCAAAAACCTATCCTACACAAGTCAAACACACAAAACACGAAAACACAACCAAAATACGACAAAAACATATGATACGGGAGTAAAATAGCCACAAACAAGCATGTTCACATATCAAAATACGGGTCATTTTACGCACGTATCATTGGTGAATTTTCTTCAAATTATTAGGACAAATTTTGGGGGAATGAGTGTATGAGGGTGAATACGGAGATGAGAGTTGGGTTGGGAGTTGCTTGGTATCTTGGAGTTTTGATTGTTGAGGCAATAAATGTTTTGAGTATGGATTGATGTGAATCCTAGAAAAAGGGGTATCAACAAAATTTTTGGTACTTCGAATGAAAGAAAGAAAAAGAAGAAAAAGAAAAAAAGAAAGGGAAGAGAGAAGAAAATGAATAGCACCATGAAAAATGATGGTGCTAGAAAAAGAGAATGAGAAAGAAAGAAAAGAAAAGAGAAGAAAAAGAAAGAAAATATATGAGAGTTGTGATTGAAAAGCCTCGAGGTTAGAAGTGGATTGAAGAAAATAAGTTTGGGGGTTTTAGAAAATTGAGAAGTTTCGTCACTTTGGCCCAAAACCACCTACCTTCTAGTAAGCCACGTTATAACCAAAAACAAAGACCTTTGTGATTTTAGGAGCCAACTCGTTGTAGTATAGTGGTGAGAATTGTTTCAAGCCTATGGAAATTGTGCTCGATATCTTGTGCATGAGAGTATTCTTCAAACCCCAAACACGTAAGGGAGTGCTTTCATTTCTTTATCCAATGTTGATGAGTGATTTGAGTCGTTGGCCTTAACCGTGTCACAAAGTTAGGTGATAATCTCGTTTGATAAGAGCATGCCGAGATGACTATGATGAGCTATGAGGTTGTTTGATGAGGTAGATTAATTACTCTATTTTGTTTTGATTGAGGACAATCAAAGGTTTAAGTTTGGGGGTTATGATACGTGCGTAAAATGACCCGTATTTTGATATGTGAACATGCTTTTTTGTTGCTATTTTACTCCCGTATCATATGTTTTTGTAGTATTTTGGTTGTGTTTTCGTGTTTTGTGTGTTTGACTTGTGTAGGATATGTTTTTGGCATAAACAAGCATATTTGGTGGAGTTTTGGAGAAAAATCGCAAGGTTTTGGAGTTTGGAGAGCTCGATCGGCCAAGCGGGTGCAGGACCGGCCGAGCGGGACTTCAGAGGGCTCGACCGGCCGAGCCATGGCAGGACTGGCCGAGCGAAGCTACAGAAATTGGTTCAGAGAGCTCGACCGATCGAGCATGAGCAGGACCGGTCGAGCGAGTTCGGGCAGGGACTTGGCTCGGTCGAGCCATGCCTTGCTCGGCCAAGCCAAGTCAATTCTTGGCAGTTGCTGGCAGTTATTGATGGCCCGGGCGAGCCAAACTTCGACCGGGCGATCCGAGGGCTTGATTGCTTGCTTATAAAAGGGGAAAGAGTGGTTATTTGAAGAACTTTTGTCACTTTTCACATACGATAGTTAGATTTGTCCCTAGATTCCATTTTTCCATTCCAATTCATCTTAGTCCTAGAGCATCTAGGAGATTAATTCATCAACACTTGGAAGAGATTGAAGATTAAAGGCGGTGGATCAAGTCAACCAAATCCAAATTGGGGAAGAATCTTATTTCTACTTTCAAATTGTAATGAAGTTCATTAAATTCCAAATTGTATTTGCACAATTGAAAGGTATGAAGTTCTAAACCATTTTGGATGTTGATTTGAGGAAGGATGCATGAGAATTTGGTATGAGAATTGTTTGTTTACTTTCCTTTGAGAGCTTGGATTGCACTAGAGCTTGTTCCTTACCTCTTAGGTGTAGGTAATAGCCAACTCAGGAGGTAGTTGACGTGAACGCTGCAGCCAACACGCGGGCGGAATCGTCGTGAATAGTGTTAATTCATACGATTTTAGTTCCAATCCCTGTGCGGTGCTAGGTCGTAGGGCAATAATTGACGAACCATTTGGAGTGGTCTAGGGCTAAATAACGTGATTGTTTGATAGTTCTAGATCATCAACCGGTAGCTCACCGTGACAAGGGGTTATCGAGTGTAGGGTCGATTGCTCAATCTCCTAGGAATTAAATAATGTTTGCAACAATGATTAACCATATTTGATTGCATCTCTACTCATCTCAACATCCTATCTTCCTAGCTTGAGAATTGTGTTTGTCATGGTTTACCATATCGAGAAGGATTGTTCTATTAACATTTGTTGGTTAAATTGGTGTTATTCATATATTGTTAGCATAGATTTGAATTGCATGGTTAGATGATTAGAAACAACTCAACGATTGAATCATGCTTGGCTATAAGACTTCACTTGAGTAGCTCAGTATTCTAGTAGGCGAATCAAGAAGAACTTGGATTGATATTTTATTCTTGTGTGTGGTTGAGAGTTTATTGTGATTGAACTTTTACCGCATCAGGGCACAGGGCCCCATAAACCACAGTGAACTAAATGAAGAAAATTTGAAGCTCGTTTATTAGACGTGGAGAAGATAAATGAGAGTTTTTGGCTAACTGACAAGCAGTGCATAAAGTAGGTTTTGGAAGTAGAGAGGTAAAGGAAACTAAATTAAGCTTCTGCAATAGAGAAATAGTGGCTGGTGCAGGATGACCTAGACGGGAGTGCCACAATTCGAATGAGGCACGTGGAGGAGGAGAAGTGGGCGCAGCAACAAGAGCCGAGGGTGGAGAATCCAGCACATACAAGCCATGCTCAGGCTTGCCGGTGGCGATTACTATCCCGATGTTGAACCTGAAAACCAGAATCATTAAACAAAACTTCCACGGGTTATCATGGCAAAGCTTACTCACCGAGAGTAAGTTTTTGGTGATGCCAGGACCAACTAAAACATTACACAAACAAATAAACCGAGAAAGAGAAGAGTAACCCGTGTGAGTCATAGGTAAGCGACTGCCATTACCAACAGTCACTTTGTCAGAACCAGAATAAACGGAGACATCATCAAGAGCAGCAGAGTCAGCAGTGATGTGGGCCGAGGCACCCGTGTCAAGATACCAATCGGACACATGTGTAGTAGAGAGCAAGCAACTTTCAGAGAATATATCGGCGAGATTTGCCGAGGGTGGCGGCCGAGACGCACGATCAAAGGATATGTCAAAACATTGCGGACAATCAAAGGCATCATGATTTAGATCACGACAGAAATAACACCATGGGTGACAATGATTGTTGTTATTTTTCTTCCGGTTTTTGTTCTGAGATGATTTGCCTCCGCGGGAATTCTGAGAATTGTTATCCCGATATGTTGGCGTCATGTGGAAGGCAACGGTCGATGATGCAGGGGCCACATCTGCAGATTTCATGAACAACTCATGACTTATAGCACAGGCAAGAATAGTGTCGAAGTCCGGAAGTGGTTCGATTGCGAGTTGGGCCATGGTGAATGAGGCGAATGCAGAGCCTAAGCCACGTAAGAACCAGTGTGATTTATCGGACGGGTCGAGGGTACGGCCAATGGCGGCTAACTGATCGCATAAGGACTTGTATCGTTGTCCATAATCTGCGATGGACGAATCACCACATTTAATAGATAGAATATCGTCCTTGAGGCTCAACTCACGAGCTTTCGAGGTGTGACTGTAGGAACGAGAGAGTGCTGACCAGACGTCGTGAGAGGATTTGCAACCAATAATCGTAGCCATCGATTCCTCCGTGAGAGTAGACACCAAAAAAAGTTTAATTAATTGATCTTGAGAATACCACTTTGCATATGTAGGATTCGGAGAACATCGACCGGAGGTGTCGGTGATGTCGCAATTAGGCGGCGGACGGGAACCATCCACGTATGGAAGAAAATTCTGAGTAATAAGAAGAGACTCGATCTGTGCATGCCACAGGAGATAATTGGAGGAGGTGAGTTTAATATTCACCATGTGGATCATGGTCGACAGAGGGAGGGTGGGAAGATCAATTTCCGGAGCAGCCATAGGTCGACACCGGCGCGGAGAGAGGTCGCGCACGATAGCGGCGGTCGAGAGAGAAAAGAATTAGGGTTTAGGCAGTTTGGCTGATACCATGTAAAGATTGGAAATATTTTTATTTCACACACAAATAAGAGTACAATTTGCATGTATATATAGATAACTATGCAATCTAAATCTAACTAGATACAAAAGATATACATAAAAGATATGAATGTATCTCAAATATATCTAACAAGTTCCAGCGACCTTTCTTCTTCGTAAAGCATCCATGCCTGTTTATGTTAGAATATTAGCTCCATGTAAAAGCAATGGATTTCATCTCTCACACTTGCATGTCCAAGAAGGTTGAACTAGTAATCTGAATGATAGAATCGGAGGGTCATGAATGCCAGAATCGAGACCTTCAGCAATCCCAGAATCCCAAAAACCACCGCTGCATTGATGGCCCGGAATCTTCTGCGACTAGAGAGAGGACTCCGCCCCATGACCCGGGGAACGAAAGCTAGAGCAACCACGATGATGGAAACCAGAGGAATGGCGACCGAGAGCGGACCCTCTAGATGAACGAGTCGAATACCACAGATAGCTGGAAGCCAGGTTGGCCATGTTTGAATCGATGCTGGCTCAGATCCTCGGAATGCAGCCTCCGGTGCCCGCCATTGCACACCACAGTTATGCAGACTCGCCATTTATCCCAGCCATCACCAACACCGACATCCCAGCACGCTTCTGGCCGCCAACCTTCACACTCTATGATGGGACTATCGACCCCGAAGATCATATTGCGCTTTACAAATAAAAGATGCTGACGACCTCAGTCTCCAATCGCACTAAAGGAAGCTTGCATGTGCAAGAATTTCGGATCCAGCCTCATCGCCCCCGCCTTATAGTGGTTTGTCAACCTACCTAGGGAGTCGATCGAATCCTTTTCAGAGCTCCACAAAGCATTCCGCTACCAATACTCGAACAGCCGTCGGGTCGGCAAACACCCCGACAACCTTAATAACCTAAGATAGAAGAGGGGCGAAATGCTGAGGTCCTGCGTCGGCACATTGATCACTAAACTTTTAGTAGTGATACTAACAATCTAGTTGCAAATAAAATTATCGATCCCAAAAGGACTAAATAAGCGAATCATCTTATGTATTCAAACACAATTTTCAGTTCATTGTCTGAACACATAAAATTTGAAAGGTTGATGGTTTGAAACTGAATTTAAAATTTATAGAATTAAAATTAACAGAATTTAGAAAGATGATTTTGAGATTTATCTAAGAAAAAAGCACAGATTCTAGGGATAAGTTCATATTTTGGACATCATGCAAGGGAAATTTCATCAATCAATAAATAATAAAGAATAAGGTGGAACATCGGTGAATTATTACAAATTCTGAATTCTAGCAATTCATAAAGTAGATTATTAATTGTCTATACCCTTTCGGTCTCTATTACAATTAATAACTCTCATAAACCTCAGATTTATTCCTATGACTTATTTCTTTTATTTTCAAACAAGATCAAAAATCATATTATCAACTCTTTCATCTTATTAATTAATTTTCGCCTTTCAGTCTCAAATTAATTGACTAGAAACCTAATGACCCAGAACTGCCAGACCGGGCCTAGGTATTAAGATAAGACTAGCAGCAAGCAAAGATGACACCAATCAAAGTCCAATATCGACCCCAGGGTCGACCCAAATAATGACCCCCTGGGATCAAGACTAATGAGGACCTAGGACCAAATGCCGACCCCAGACAAACGGACGAGGGTGATCGTTAAGAAGAAATCACATCAGTTATAATCGATTCCGAGATTTTTGGAGTTAGCTCCGAGGAAGTCGGGCTCATGGCAGACTTACCTAGAGATTGTTAGGCATCATATTAATTGTAACTCTCCCTTGTGTCTATAAAAGGGAGACCCGAATAGTTTTTTGGACATTCTTTTTCATGCTATATGCTAGTCAAAATACTGTAAAATTACTTTCTCAATAATTAAATCGCACATTACTCTTAGTTCATCTTGAATACAACCACTATTGTCGTCAGGTTGTGTATTCATTCATATTTGTCATTCATATCCTGTTCGTGCATATTCGCTATCTGTTGCTTCTTCTAATCCAATTCTAAGGGTCTCAATTCATTCAATTTTGATAAGCTCGTATTTTGCCTCACTTATCACATTGTTTTCTTATTGTTTTCTTGCATTCACTTGATTTTTAGTTAATAATCGAGAATGAGTCAAGTTTATGGGGTATGATGCTTGTCATGGTGTATTTTCGCAGGTTTTAGGCCAAATCTAATGGAAACCCGTACCGAAAGCAGCAGATGTTCAATGGAACAGTCACGACTTCTTCCACAGATGGAATCCGAGTTAGTGGAGCACATGGATGGAAAGATATTTGAGTTAGCTTTCCAACGCAACTGGAATCGGGTCAATCGAAGTTCTGGAGTGAAAGTTATGGCCAAAACCGTGAGACTACGCAGAAGGGGAAAAACGTCTCTGTCTCGACCGAAATGAAGACCACGTCGACCGACGCAAGGAATTCCGCGTCGACCGAGATGAGCCCTACGTCGACCAAAACGGGCCCAGAAAAGGGAATTTTGAGATTTTTATGGCTAAATCATATTTTTGGCCCTAGAACCCAATTTATACACCTCTACCTCTATAAATACTTGTTTTGCTCGAGTTTTTAGGGTTGCCTACCAGTTCCTTTCAGTTATACATTTAGTTTTCTCTTGGGTTATTGAAGATTTAATTACTTTGGAGAGGATTCAACCTTTATTTTTATTGTAAGTTTTTATTATGCAATTTAATAATATGTTTCTTGTGTTTCTTTCCATCATGAGTGGCTAGAAACCCTTGCGGGTTCTAGGGCTATGTGTAATTAATCATGTTTGCATGTTTGATTGATCAACTCAAATTGCATGGTTTCAATTCCTGATTTAATTGATAGAATTTAGGATTGATGATGGATCGAGAGATGAAATTGGTTCTTTATTCATAATTGTTAATCGAAAGACCGAGAGGAGAAGATTAATAATAGGAAGAGGAATTTGAATACAATTGGTTTTTGGTCTCAAAAGGAAGAGTAATTAATTGTAGGGATTAAATCTTATATTTTTATTCAGGTTGATTATTATTGTGTTCTTGAGGCCGACCAAGCATATACAGTCAGATGATAGTAACCTAGGTTAAAATTTCCCGACAAAGGAATTTTAATACATTAATTTGATTTCCCACCATTGTAGAGTTGATTGATTTGCCATGTATTCTGATTGATTATTTGCCCTAGAATCTGTGTTCTTTAATTTGCTTTTCAAAACCCCTTTAAATTCCATTTTGTCATCTTTATTTTCCAAAACAAAAACCCAAAAATCTGTTTACTCAAACAATAAAATCTAAGAACTATAGTTAGTACATGAGATATTTTCATTGTACATTTCCTCTGGGGGGTCGACTACTTTTGGGTATTTATAAATTTATTTGCCACTGTGTTTGCAATTAATCTGCGAAATTTGCAGTGATCAAATTGGCGCCGTTGCCGGGGATTTGTCAGATTTTATCTTGTTACTAATTTGTTTGAAGATTAATTGGATTGAGTTTTTTTATTTATTTAAATTTCTGTTCGTGTGCGTGTGTTTGTGTTTGTTTTTAAGTTCTGTTTCGACCGAAGAAGATTTTTTCACGTCGGTCGACACACTCCTTGTGTCGGTCTACGTGTACTGGTTTTTGCCTTGGTTGCTGTGCAGGTGCATGAACACACGGAACAAAGGGAAAATACTTGAGCCCTTCATACCTGAAATCGAAGCAGCCTGCAGGAAGAACAGAAAGAAAGGAAAAAGACTGGATTTTGACACTAGAAGAGCAGAGGCAGTTTGTCAATGAGGTGCAACAACTGAGAGCACAAATTCTTGCAGCCCAAGCAACACAAGCAGAGCAAGCAGCCAGATTAGCAGAATTGGGTGGAAGGCAGATAGTGGTACCACAGAGGTCTATCCTGGATCGATTCCTGCCACAACAAGAAGAAACTGGATTTAGAGTTGGCATCAACGCCAACAACTTTGAGCTGCGCGCAGGGCTGATACAGATGGTGCAGCAGAATTAGTTTGGGGGGAGAGCCGTTGAAGATCCATACGCCCACCTCAACCTGTTCATCGAGGTGTGCGATACTGTGAAGCAAAATGGAGTCCCCCAGGACGTCATCAGGATGAGGTTATTTGCATTCTCCCTCAGAGACGAGGCAAGGTCTTGGTATGCTGGGCTTGACAAAAGCCAAATTGGGACATGGGAGGAGCTGCGAGCAGAATTCCTCACCAACTTCTTCCCACCGAGCCTGCTGTTGAAGAGGAAAGCTGCCATCACTACATTCAAGCAGCTGGACGATGAGTCACTACATGAAGCCTGGAAGAGGTACAAGGAGCTCCTACGACTCTGCCCTGGACATGGAATCGATCTCGAGATGCAGGTTTGTCATTTCTATGAGGGTCTGAACCACACATGAAGGAGATGGTGGATGCATCTGCTGGTGGGATCCTGATGAAGAAGAGTGGTGCAGAAAGCATGAGATTATTGGCAGACATGGCCCTGAACAGTCACCAATGGCCAACTGAGAGACAAATGCCAGTCAAAGCAGTGGAGACAAAGCCAGAATTTGATGTGGTTGCGGAGGTGAAGAAGCTCCGAGAAGAAGTTGAGAAGCTAGGAACAGCGAAAGCTATAGTTGCTACTACTGAGCCGAGTATGGCAATTGTTTCGGTGGAGGCCGACTACATTAACCGGGGAGCAAGCAGTTCATCTGGAACTGCAGGAATGGAGGTGAACTACATTGGCGGTGGTAATCAGAATAACTACCGAGGCAATCAAGGGTATCATTACAACCATGGGCGATCTCACCCTGGTTTTTCTTATTCTAACCCCTCTGCTGCTGAACACCTTCCACCTGGTTTTGATGTAGGTACAGGAGGAGAAATCATGGAGAGAAAGAAGTTCGTGCTGGAAGAGACATTGGAGAAATTCATCAAGAGCTCAGACAACCGATTTGGCAAGGTGGAGAACGAAGTCAAAGGGATGGCCAATCACATGCAATTAATGACAAAGCATTTGGAGATGATGGACACCCAACTGAGTCAGATAGCCACTACCTTGGGTACTCAACACAAGTCGGGGCAACTTCCGAGCACAATAGAGACAAATCCAACGAAGGGGAAATCAATAAATGCAATTTTGCTGCGATCCGGAAGAAAGTATGAAGGTCCGAGCCATGTAGAAGGAGAAGAAGGAGAAACAGAGGGGGAAAATCCCACGCAGGACCTCTCTGTTTTGACCGAGACGGATTCCATCCCGGTCGACGCAGAGGGTTGCAGCCCGACCAAAATGGGGAGTAGCATGGTCGACGCAGCAGGATCCATGTCGACCGCGATAGAGCCAACACGGTCGACACAAAAATCAGCAGGCAGCCCGGCTGAGATAGCCGCAGCCCGGTCGAAACAGAGGCCCAGACTGGGTGAGAAAAAAAAGAGAAGGAGGAAAGAAGAGATGATACGGTGCCTCCTATGCCTTTCCCGCAGAGATTCGCAAAGAAAAATGAAGATTATAAATTCACTAACTTTGTTGAAAATTTAAGAAAAGTGAATATTAACATTCCTCTTATTGAAGCTCTCAGGGAGATACCGGGATACATGAAGTTCCTCAGAAGGTTGATGAGTGAAAAGAAGCAGTTCCTGGAGAATGAAACAGTGAAGATACATGAGGAATGCAGTCTCCTATTGCAGAAGCAGATCCCGATCAAGAGATCTAACCCAGACTGTTTCTCGATACCTATCGAGATTGGAGGAAGAGAGTTTTAGAATGTACTCTGTGACACCGGGGCGAGCATCAATCTGATGTCCTGGTCCATCTACAAGAAGCTCGAGATTGGGGAGATGAGAGCCACCACAATAACCCTTCAGATGGCGCACCGATCTGTGTCCAAGCCTAAAGGTATCATAGAAGATGTTCTAATCCGTATTGGCCATTTAATCTTCCCTGTAGATTTCGTCATCCATGACATGAAGGAAGATGCCAACACCCTGATGATCCTGGGAAAAGAGTTCCTAGACACAGCTGGTGTCCTGATCGACTGCAAGAAGGGGGAGATCACACTGAGAGGGAATGAAGAATCCATCACCTTCTGCATAGATAAGAACAAGAGGAGAGGGGAGTGCAACCAGATTAATGCTACTGAAGAAGAAGAAAAAGAAGGAGATGAGACACCGGAGGAAGAAGAAGAAGCCATTCGGTGGGAACGAGGAAACAAGTCAGTGAAATTGGCAATTAAGCTACCTCCTTCCGAGTATGCCACCGTCATTCAGAACTGGCAAGTCTTCATGACAGACTCAAGGGGTCGACGAGTCTGGACTCGACCGCCTTGGTAAGCTGATACTGAGTCGAGCCACGACGGTAAATAAGGTACTAAGTGGGAGGTAACCCATTGTGTTTTTGTTTTCCTTAATTAATTTCATTTTAATTGTATTTTCTGCTTTCACTTGTTTGCTTTGTTCTATTGTTATTTCAAAAAAAATTGTGGAATAGTGCTCTGTTTCAACCGACGCAGGCCTGGCGTCGGTCGACACAGAGTAGCTCGACGTGGACACTTCGGCCCGAGATGGGGATCGACTTGAAGGCTCCACGTCGATCGACACAAAGTCCACGTCAGTTGACGTGGAGTGCCAGCTGCAACAATTTCACGTCGTGCGATTTCTAAAGGTTCCGAGATAAAAAGTTGATGTCTGAGATCAACTACCAGGTACCGTTCTCCCTCTTGTATGATTTTCAAACTTTTTCCACTCTTCGAGTTGGAAATAAGTTTGGGGGGATGTGGACAAGAGGTGGAACGTTCTATCTTTTATTTATTCCGCTTTCTGCATTTAAATTTCTGCCTATTTAAAATCTTTTTTGCATTTGTTGAATAAAATTGTGATTTTGTGAGAAGATTTGCGTGGCTATGAGATAACCCTAGCAAGAATGCAAGATTTGAATTGATTGACTTGATTATGCATTGATTGTTATAGTGGTTGAGAATGCCTATGAATGTAGAAAACCGCATCATTACTTGTTTTGAAACTTACAAAGGCATGATGTTGATGATGATTTGATGATTACTATGGAAGAATTGTTGTCCCAAGTGTGAGAATTGAGCCTTGATTTTGATTGTGAGTGTGTCTGCATTAATGAATATCTCTAGAACTTGCTTTGTTTCTTTTTCAAGACTGCTAAGTGTGCACAAGTTTAGGAAATGATTTTAGGCCATCTTTGTTTAGCCTATTTATCCCATACACTGTCCTAATTGAACACCTATCCCTAGCCAGCTCTTTTGAGCTTATGAATTTTCTTTCTTTGTCTATGAGTTGGAAAAAGGATAGGAGAATCAACTCTTGTCTATGAGAGTGGGTTGGGATTTGTTTGAAAAAGAGAAGAGATTATTAGAAAGGGTTAAAACAACAGAAAAGGTTGGGCTCTAGAAAATATAGAAAATGAAAAAAAAATGTTTGTGTGTTTGTTAATCCTTATAAGCTCAAATGAATATTCAAAATTGTTTAAGAGCATAAAAGGATGTGTGTGAAAAAAAAAAGAGAAAGCAATAAAAGAGCCTTGGTTAGTGTTGAAAATTTTAGGAGATGGGTGGATATCATTAGATAGTGGTTGGATTGAGAGTAGCTAACTCAATTATTTAGTCACTTGGCCATATATTTCCCTACCCTTCACAAAAGCCTACATTACAACCTTGAATAAAGTCATTTATGATCTTAGACTTGTGTGCACATATTTGCAGTGAAGATTTAGAACATTTGCAAGCCTATGGTAGAACTTGATTTGCATGACTTTTGTGATCTCATAACTATCCTAAACACTTGAGTGAATGAGTGAAAACACTTCCCTTGTGAGTCTTCCATGGTTTATTGATGATCTGATTCTTACAAAGTGTTGATGTTATGTGGATTTACGAGTTTGATTGTGATGAATCTTGTGAGGCATTGCACTTCTCTTCTACTTGAACTTTTGATTCATTCTTTTGTTGATTGAGGACAATCAAGTGTTTAAGTTTGGGGGGGTTGATAAGCTCGTATTTTGCCTCACTTATCACATTGTTTTCTTGCATTTACTTGATTTTTAGTTAATAATCAAGCATGAGTCAAGTTTATGGGGTATGATGCTTTCCATGGTGTATTTTCGCAGGTTTTAGGCCAAATCTAATGGAAACCCGTATCGAAAGCAGTAGATGTTCAATGGAACAGTCACGACTTCTTCCGCAGATGGAATCCGAGCACATGGAGCACATGGATGGAAAGACCTTTGAGTTAGCTTTCCAACGCAACTGGAATCGGGTCAATCGGAGTTTGACAGTGAAAGTTATGGCCAAAATCGTGAGACTGCGCAGAAGGGGAAAAACTTCTCTGTCTCGACCGAAATTAAGACCACGTCGACCGACGCAAGGAATTCTGCGTCGACCGAGATGAGCCCTACGTCGACCGAAATGGGCCCAGAAAAGGGAATTTCGAGATTTTTATGGCTAAATCATATTTTTGGCCCTAGATCCCAATTTATACACCTCTACCTCTATAAATACTTGTTTTGCTCGAGTTTTTAGGGTTGCCTACCAGTTCCTTTCAGTTCTACATTTAGTTTTCTCTTGTATTATTGAAGATTTAATTACTTTGGAGAGGATTCAACCTTTATTTTTATTGTAAGTTTTTATTATGCAATTTAATAATATGTTTCTTGTGTTTCTTTCCATCATGAGTGGCTAGAAACCCTTGCGGGTTCTAGGGCTATGTGTAATTAATCATGTTTGCATGTTAGATTGATCAACTAAAATTGCATGGTTTCAATTCCTGATTTAGTTGATAGAATTTAGGATTGATGATGGATCGAGAGATGAAATTGGTTCTTTATTCATAATTATTAATCGAAAGACCGAGAGGACAAGATTAATAATAGGAAGAGGAATTTGAATACAATTGGTTTTTGTCTCAAAAGGAAGAGTAATTAATTCAGGTTGATTATTATTGTGTTTTTGAGGCCGACCCAGGATATACAGTCACGTGATAGTAACCTAGGTTAAAATTGTCCGACAAAGGAATTTCAATACATTAATTTGATTTCCCACCATTGTAGAGTTGATTGATTTGCCATGTATTCTGATTGATTATTTGCCCTAGAATCTGTGTTCTTTAATTTGCTTTTCAAAACCCCTTTAAATTCCATTTTGTCATCTTAATTTTCCAAAACCAAAACCTAAAAATCTGTTTACTCAAATAATAAAATCTGAGAACTATAGTTAGTACATGAGATATTTTTGTTGTACATTTCCTCTGGGTTCGACTACCTTTGGGTATTTATAAATTTATTTGCCACTTTGTTTGCAATTAATCTGTGAAATTTGCAGTGATCAGATTTCGAACCTCAATTGGTCATATATTCATAAACCAGCATCTTTTCGAACCCTTGGATGTAGCATCCATGAAGCTTCATCAGATTTCGATGCTGAAGTTTTGCAATGCAAATCACTTCATTCTTGAATTCATCCACTCCTAGTAGGGATGTTTTCGATAGATGTTTGACAACAATTTCCCGTCCATCATCTCGCCGAGCCTGCCATTGAAAATGTAGTTATGTTAAACATAATTTTTAGATCCTTTTACATTCATTTCTTAAAGACTTCAAAACAAGAAAAACTGTGAGTTTTACCTTATAAACAGGTACAAAGCCACCCTCTCCAAGCTTATTGTTGAAGGAAAAACTATTAGTAGCTTTCATCAACGTGTCCATCTCAAACAACGACAACTCTATGTCCTTGTTCTGACTTCTTTGATCAGGATCCTTATCTACATAGCTATGCCTCGATCTTTCTGCAATGAGAAACTACGAGGCTACACAACATAAACTAAAGCAAACAATATTTATGCTAATCTTCTCTAACCTGTTTCTTGCAGTTGACGAGCTGACTTCTTTCTCTTCCTAGAATACAGAACCAGCGCAATCAAATGTACACCAGTCACCAAGGACAATGTTATGTTAAGTATTTTTTGTATCTGTTGGGGTCAAGAGCCAAGCGGCCCATCTCGAAAGCCCAAGTAGGCTCGTCAATCCAAGAATCCAGCTACCCAGGAACCGAACTAGGCAGTAAGTAGCTCGACAGCAAGCTATCAACTGAAAATAGAGGTTCGCAGAAGAGAGGGAGAGTTTAAAAGCAATTTGACTAGCGAGGAGTCACCCTAATTGAACTACACAATGTTCAAAAGAGGGGCCAGATAAGGGTGCACGAACTTTGGAGACTATCAATGACAGAGACGTTGCTATGCTCCAAAGAACCCGGAGAGCTACCCACAACAACAACAAGGCATCTCTAGGAAACCCTAAATCACCCCCGAGGCCTATATATTACCACCTGCAAGCCAAAAAGCGTCATCTAGCTTTTTGAATACACACGATTCACTCTAATATAACTATCACTTGTCCACATATACGAGCTGCTCATCATCCTGGCCGGAGCCAATTTAGCTTCGTCAGGACTCTAGAATAAGTGTTTTTTATCTCGTCTATTGTGGTTATTGTTCAGTTATGTGTAATCGCTTACTATTCTGTTAATTTGTTTTATCAGCTACGAACTATTATTTATCTACTTCAATTTATTTTATTTGTTTCATCCCTGTTTTTGATAAATTGTTAGTTATTCTGTTCGATCCTAAGTTCCTGGGGCCCCGTATCCGTACGATTCAAACCTCAGCAATATCCTTTTCCTAAATTCTGAGCCTGTGGACTTGTTATTCAACATACAAAGTTATACAAACATACAAAGTAAACCTTTTGATATCAAATAAATATGAAATACAATAGTTTTATCAAGAACGAAGAGGCAGAACAAACACTAGAAAACCATGAATGAGTTCTTATCCAACTCCGAAGATGCAATCCTAATATAGATTTCTTGTCCTGGAAAAATCTCTCATGTCGACAAGGTCGCCATACCAAGTAGACATTCATCTCCACTTGATCTACTAATATCCAGACTTGCAAAGGTCGTGCATGAGCAGTTCTTTGTGCACACAGCCTTGCATTCTTCAAGATTCATGCTTGTGTTGAATCTTGAAGAATAAATTATTTTACTTTTGGACGAACGTCAGACAACAAGTACTATGTACGTGTATTCGCCTAGCGGAAAGAGGTCTCATCTACTCAACTAGGATAAGCAACTCAACTGAATATTCTGAACTTGTGTTATTTATTGCATTATCTAGTGTAATCGTGTTTCACCAAACACTTGTACCTTACTGTATTATATAACTCAACAAATACAATTATATAACTAAAACATAATAAAGAAATATATTTTTGAATATCCAAAGTAGATAATATAGTCATTTTAAAAGTACTAATAAAATAAGGCAAATTTTCAGATGAGACGGTCTCATCATTTTTATTGTGAGACGAATTTAATGAAATGATGTGTTTCTTTATTGCAAATGATGTCTCACCATTTTTTTTTTTGAAACGAATTTAATGAAATGATGTGTTTCTTTATTGCAAATGATGTATTTTTTTGTTGCAAATAATGTAATTTTTAAAAATGAAATGATATATTTAACTTATTGAAATAATGTATTAAGGTCCGTCTCACAATAAAAAAAATGGTGAGACCATCTCTCAGGAGACTAACTCATAAAATAATTAATCCGATTAATTGTTCATGCTTAGTCTTATTAAGATTCGAGCTATTTAAGTCAATTTCTTTTTTAACCAAAAATAGTTCAACTATAACCTAGTTTTTAATTTGGTTTGATGGATCCACACATATATTTCGGACAAAATTAACATCCGTATTATATAATTCAATTCTAATGGGATAATGTAGTATCCCTAAAATTGCATAACCAACATGAATTATCATTATTTAAATACGATAAATAATAAATGTTTGTGGCAAACTACTCTTAAGCTTTTTTAGGAACTACCGAATTATTTAAATGACACTAAATTAAATTACTTCAATGATTGTTATTAATTATGCCACACTTAACTGTAACACTCGTCACCATCACTAAATGGACGAACACTCCCAATCCAATTTAAAAATTCACAAACCTGAATTCAACGACGGTGCCGAGCTCGCGCAGCCCACTGACATAAATATAAACAGGCCGGGCCTCAATGTCGCAGCCGCGGGGAAGTGATCGCAGAATTATTTTACTAGCGATTTAGCAGAGCTAATAATACAGCGGCAAATAAAATTATCGAATCCCACGGAAAAGAAGTAACGAAAAATCTTAATTACTAAAACATAAGTTCTCAAAACACTGGTTAGGGGAATTCAAATTTTGGTTTTGGTTTTCAAACTAATTTCGCAATTTAATATTCAAACAGGGAAATAAAATAACTTGATGGAAGCAGATATGAGAAGTACAGATTCCAGGGATATCTACCTATCAAGTATTACATGTATAAATAAATTGATTAATTCCCAATGTAATTCCTATTAGTAGTGAAACATCATAAAAATATTATGAACTTCTTTGTTGGACAATAAATAAAGTTGGTTAATCAATTATCTATCTCCGTTCGGTCTCAAGATTAATTAATTAACTCCAAAAATCTACGAATCTATTCCTATAATCTATTCCCTTCTGTTCAGACAAGAAATTAAATCATATTGTGAAAACTCTTTCAATTGAAAACTATTACAGTTACGTCTCTAATTCTCAACTAATTAATCCTAAGATGTGGCCAGCAACTCAAGATTATGAATAAGCACATAATTCACAAACTACGATGGGAAAGGAAAATTAATTCAATTAATCTAACATGCATACATTGATAGTTCGAAACCCTAGAATCTGAGAAGGAAGTTAGTTACACATATACATGAATAAAACCATCAGAGATAAAGAAAAACATGAATTACATAAAAACTGGGTGTAGATGTCTTCCACAAATCTTTGTCTTCAATCATAAAACATAAAACTCTTGGAATCTTCTAAAATCTTCAACTCTAAAATTCTACACACTAAAATTCGAATTTTACATGGCTTTATATAGCTATGATAGATGTATCATGTAGTAACTAGGATTAGATATATCTAAATCTTCAAATCAGGATCAGATTAGGATTTCTCGGATTCACGTCGATCGATGCAGAACTCGCATCGATCGACGCTCATGAAGGACCCGCATCGATCGACGCAGGATGTGCGTCGATCGACGTGGACCTGACCTTCCCTGTCTTGCATCAATCTCGCGTCGATCGTCCCTCCAAGCAGTTGCGTCGATCGACATGCCTTTGGCGTCGATCGACGCAGGTCTGGAACTCGAGCATCCTTCGATTTCTTTCCTGTTTCCGACTCAAAACCTGCATAATTTATCAATCACGACATTACGAGCACAAAAGCCAAATCATGCACAATAAAACACGTAAAACAACTCAAATATCACCCAAATAGTCAAAGAACCCAAAGATAAGTTGGTAAAAATACCAACTTATCAACTCCCCCAAACTTAAACCATTGATCGTCCTCGATCAATTCACGGATAAGAAATCAAATCTCATGCAGATACAAGTGTGCAATGCCTCACATGCTTCTTTTACTATCCGAGTATCACTTATTCACATAATCATGCAATCCAACAAAATTCTCATTTTTAAATTATTGAGGAGGAACCTCACCGGGCAGTGTTTGCACTCATCGCTCAAAAAGTAAAAGGGTTTGTGTTTCACTCACTCAAGGTTTTAGTTTACCTCACCATAAGTTTGACAAATTTCTCATCTCTCCACTGCTTGTTAGTGTGGCTTTTTAGGGAATCAGAAAGGTCTTATTTTGGTTATAATGTGGCTTACCTAAAAGGTGGGATATATTTGGCTAAGTGACTCAAAATATTGCAATTAAAACTCAAAAACCCAAGCATACCACAACCACATAATTTTTC
Source organism: Plectranthus barbatus (assembly GCA_026898455.1). Classification (NCBI taxonomy): domain Eukaryota; kingdom Viridiplantae; phylum Streptophyta; class Magnoliopsida; order Lamiales; family Lamiaceae; genus Plectranthus; species Plectranthus barbatus. The sequence continues at coordinate 114,648 of JAPKLW010001880.1, read as the reverse complement.
TCTTATGCACAATCTTGTTCCTTCTCTTTTCCTTATAATTTTCAGGGTCCCTTAGAACTTATTTTAAACTTTCGTGAACTTACAAGCATATGAATTTTTTTTTCTTTTTCCACTCATGTTCACTTTTTTTCTTAATTTACCCATGGGAACCCTTATTTTTGCACATGGACTCACATCACAATCCCACAATTCATACCTTCCAATAAATCACAATCCTCTTATTCATCAACCCTTCTAATCAAAGAAAATTTATTCAAGGCTCAAAGGGGCTACAAGTGGAAATTAAAGGTTAGTGTATGTGAGATAGGCTACGAAAGAACATGCCTAAAATCATTTTCACCCTATTACCACACTTTATGCAACCTCAAGAGAGAAATTTGTCAAATTCTGGGAAGTAAGTCTAACAACCTTGTCACTCATCAAACGAAAAAGGGGCTCAAATTTTCACACAGGGTTAAAATTTTTTGTTACTCCTCAACAAGTACCCAATTTGAACCGTTATCAAGCAAGAATTTATGTTTCAAAGATCAATTCCTCAAGAAAAATAGCTTCTATCATTGGCTACTCTATCACAGATTTTCATTCTCAATCAACAAATATCTCAATTATCAATCAACAATTCTCATACGAGGGAAGACAAGTCATACTTTCCAACACCAACATAATCAAAATAGTTCTGACTGCCCTATGTTCAAAAGCTCCTAAAACAATTCTCAAGACTCTACGATTCAGAACTAGTACCACAAATCAAGAATTCAAAATACTAGTTGACTGAAAAGCCTTGAAAAGAGCAATTGTTCACATTGAAGCAAAAGAACAAGGATGGTGATGTTTCAAAAGAAAAAAATCAAAACCTAAAATAACCTAAGTACCTAAACAAATAAAAGCGGTAAAATAAATAAAAAAAGCGTTTCCTTTTTCCATCCTCATCCCCCCAAACTTGTTTCACTCGAAGGAGTGGACAAGTTTGCAAGTTAGATAGGAAAAGAGAAACGGTACCTCAATCGTCCACGGGAGGGTCCTCCATCTCCTCATTGGCGGTGTGCCGATCTTGGCTTCTCCTATTCTGCTCCCGAAGTCGGTGCGTGTAGGTGGACTCCGGCTGATAGTCCAACAGGAGGCGCTGCATCTGACTGTCGATGGTCTCCAGCCTGGTATGCACATGTCGGCGAAACTCGGCCTGGCGGGTGCGCTCCGCTGCATGCTCGGCAGCCTGCTGCTGCATGAACTGGTAGAGCATGGCCAGATCCACCCCGATATAGGAGGACTCTCCCAGAAAGTGGATGGTCGGAGCTCCACCGGTCCACCCCGGAATCTCGCCAAGTCCGTCCTCGTGCTCTTCCTCATCGGGTGCCTCTTCCACCTTATGTGCCTCCTCCTCCAAGTGGTGTGCTGGGGTGAATTCTACGGCTGCTCGGCGTTCACTCGGCGGTGCTGCCGTCGGCCCTCCTCACGGGCGCGGGTGCACGATAGGTGACCGAGGCGGGAGAGTCGGCTCCCCCGTTCGGTCCGATCATGAGCTGCATGTAGGCGGGGGTGCTCATCAACCAGTTGGTGCGGTGGTGGTAGTCCGTGACACGAGTGAGGTCCGGCTGAGGGAGTGGAAACTTGTCCCTATTGGACATCCGCAACGACCATCCACCCTCGTGGGCTGTAAGCATCTGCATCTGCACCAGACGTGCAGTGCCGAATCCCTTGGTCTCTATAGACACCAAAAATTCACGACCAATTATATCACGCCACGTGGATTTAAGAAATTAAATATCAATTTATTTATATTTTAGGAATTTATTTAAATAAATTTCCTAAATTAAATAAATTGGAAAATGATATTTAATATGTGGATGTTCCCGTCAAATAAGAAGTCGACATGTGTCAAGCTCACCAAGTGTGTGAAGCACATGATTACAACTCGACGGACCAATGAGATCGTGCCACCTAAGCCCTAAATCTCTAATTTTTGCCTATAAATACAAGGCATGAATGAAGTTAAAAGGGACAACTTGGAGGGGTATAACTTGAAGAGCTCAAGGTTTGGAGAAGGATTTCTCTCAAAGTTCTCGGAGTATCTTCGAAGATTCAAGGAGTTCTTCATCAACTCGAAGGCGTTCTTCATCAATTCGAAGGTGTTCTTCATCAACTCGAAGGCGTTCTTCGTCAAAATCCACATCAAATTTAGCGTTTGATTCGGAATTAAGACTTTCGGTCCCCGAATAACGTTATTAAACCATCAAACCCTTGGAAAGGAAGATCGAAGATCAAGCGAAAGAAGATCCAAGATTGACATCTCCAAGAACATCATCAAATATGACGTTTGATTTGGAAATAAGTTGAAAACCCTCCAATTTAACGTTATAAACTCGAAGATCAAGAACTTTGAAGATCGAAGGGGCCCAATTCTCTTTGAAGACTTCAAAGATTGTTCAAACATCGAATTCGAAGAGAAGAATCAGAGGAGAAATAGCGATAGAACCTACAAATTGTTGTTTGACCCAAATCAATTCGAATTTTATCCAACTTTTGTTTTTATTCATTTAAATACGAAAGTTTGTGATTACAGTCTCCTCAAGTCTCTCGATGTCGGTCAAGTCAATCCCCACATGTACCACAATCGGGGTAATCAATCCCCCGCTCCAAAGGTTCCCCTTTGCGGCCTTTACTGTCGTCTCCAATGGTCCATGATGAGGGCGGCGAAACTGAAGTTGTCGTTGGTCAACATGCAGTAAAGGGCATAGAGCTCTCCAAACCGCACTTTGGCACTTTCATGGCGGCCGGTGATCGAAACCCCCATGCACCGCTGAAGATAACGGAACACAGGGTTGTCGATGGATGAGGCTTTCAACCCTCCTGCATTGAAGTCTCTTGTGTTCTCCTCCGCTTCAGCTGCAATTTGTCGCCAGAACTTGACAATTTTGAAGTCCCTGGGAAGAAAACCCATCCCAGTTTTGGGGACTCCCCAAATGCCATCCAGCACATCCCTCGGAAGCTCGTAGTACTGGTTGAGAAGCTGAAAACCGATGGTTGTTGGCTCAGACTCCGGTTGGACTTCATAGACATGGAGGGATGCAATGAACTCCAGCATGAGCGATGGATATATGGGCCACCGCTCGGTCATCCAAGTGCTCCATCCCGCTCTCTCCAGCAGGGTCTCGACATCTGCCCGAATCCCAAGCTTCTCCATTGTCACCGGGCATAGGTAGAGGGTCTGTCGAACTCGAAAGTCCTCACCACTGAGCTTTTCGTAGAGTGCCTCCGCTTCTGGGTTAGCGAAAGTTGGTTCGACAAGCCATTTGTTCCTGCAGGGATAGAAGGAAAAAAATTGTCATCAAGTGTTCATTTACTTCACCAAAATTTCCAAGTACCAACACAAAAAAAAATATTGCAATTAACTCCATGTTGTATCTACCCATGCAAAATTGACTCAACTGCTATTCAATTCACATCAAAATCTATCCATAAACACCCCCAATTGAAACAATTTTGACCTATAATATGCAAGTAAGAAAACAAGCAAAAATAGAAAATTCCCCAAACACGCTAGAATCAAAGTTATTCAATTCCATGACTACAAATTCTCCTATGGCGAACATATCGACTAGAATCACAACCCATATCAAACAATCGAGCAAGAAGTTCAAAGAAATCAACGAAAGAGCCAAAATTTGAAACTAGGGCACAATGGTCCAAATTCATCAATCTAATCCACAAATTCGTCAAAAAGCACAAAATAATCGAAGGGAAAGAGTCTAGGAGGCATACCTTGAGTTGTAGTGGCAAGTTATGGGGGAATTTTTTCGAGTTTGGGTGTTTGGAGTGGAGAGGAGCGGCGTGCGTGTGTGTGTTGTGTTGAAAAATGGAGAAAAAGGGGTTTTAAACCCGCTTACCCGTGTGTCTAAAGTGAGTGCGTCGATTGATAAGCTCATAATTATACTCACTTATCTATATTTTTCTCCATTGTTTCAAGTGCATTTTGTTATTTTTTTACTTATTTCTAAGCATGAGTATATATTAGAGGGTGTTATGCTTGTCATGGTAAGAATTTGCAGGTTTTAGGTCAAATCCAATGGAAACCCGTACCGAAAGCAGTAGCTGTTCAAAGAAATAGTCACGAATTCTTTCACAGATGGGATCTGAGCTAATGGAGCATGTCATTTGAAAGATCTTTGAGTTAGCTTCAATGAAACTGGAATCAGGTCAATCGGAGTTTGGGAACAAAAGTTATGGCCAAAATCGTGAGACTGCGCAGAAGGGTCCGAAGTGGCGAAAATGGTCTCTGTTTCGACCGAGACAAGGTTCATCTCGACCGAGATGGACTGTTTTGGCAAGATTCTGCGAGATTTTCACATATTTTGGGCGAGAATTGCTTGGGATTCAAGTTACACATCAATTTGGAAGCATTGAAGACCCAAAAAGGGAAGTTTCAACCAAGAAAATCATTCATTTTGAAGTTTTGTGCAAAGAAGGAAAACATTATATACCATCAACTCAAGAAGGAAATGCCCAATTTCATCAATTCCTACCATTCAAGAGCTTTACCCTACTCCTATATAAACTCATGTCTAGTTCATTGTTTATTATTCCTAGTCCAATTTTAAATTCCAGTCCAACTTTAAATTTCATAGTTCATAGTTTAGTTTTCATTAGTTTTTAGGGCTGGAATCAAAACCTTTATTTTCTTGTATCTTTATTTTTCTGCACCTTTATTTTAATGCAATCTTTAATTTTTGTTTCAATCTTTATCTTAATATGCTAGGCTAGATTCTTTATCAGATTCTAGGGTTTCTCCACTTGTGATACATGTTTTGATTTGAATTCTTCTAACCCTTTAATTGGTTTAAACTCTTTGGTTTCATTTCAAATCTATTTTCATTTGAAGGATCGAGAGATGAAGATTGGAATATGTTTTTGTTATTAATTGAAGGACCGAGAGGTGAAAATTGATAATAGGAAGTGAGAGTTTAATACATTTGATTTTCTGTCCGACCAAGAAGAATTCAATTGTAGGATTAGTCTGATTTTTATTGAGATTGATTAACTTGTGTTTTTGAGACCGAGAGGAGATAATCACTAGTTAATAATCTAGGTTTTGACTGCCCAACAGTGTTGATTCCACTTTACCAGATTTTCCAACAAAAGTATTTTTTATGGGTTTGAATTATTTGTTTCTTGCATGTTGATCAGATTGGTAGATTTTCCTAGGATCTATGCTTTCTTTTATTTGAATTTCTTTAAAAGTTGTTTTCATAAAACCCAAAAAAACTCTCAAATTTGGTTTTGCCCAAACAAAATATTGAAAAACTACATTCAGTATACGAATTACTTTCGTTGCACTATCTCTGTGGGTTCGACATACCTTCGGGTTATCTATAAATTTATTTGTCCTGTGCTATAATCTGTGTGCAGATTTTGCATCGATCAAATTGGCGCCATTGCCGGGGATAGTCAGATTGTATTTTATTACTGTTTTGTTTGATATCTTCTGGATTGGGTTGATATTTATTTAATTATCTATTTTTCTTTTTTTTGCGAGCGTGTGTGTGTGAGTTGAGTTTCTGTTTCGACCGAAGCAGTCAGCGCGTCGGTCGACGCAAACTGATACTTCCATCCTTCTTCTTGCAGGTGCATAATCACGAGGAGCAACGAGAAAAAGATGGTGAATGATGTTGATCTGACTCTAGAAGAGCAACGAATTTTTGTAATTGAAGCATATCTACTGTGGAAAAAATTGAGAGAAATACAAGAAAGACAAGCTGCACTTCTAGAGGTTAATCCGGCTCAGCCCAAGAAGACAATCATTGATGAAGTCTTATCCAAAGTCCAGCCATCATCAGCATGGATCAATGAGAGAAATGAAGTCATGAAGGCTAAAGAGTCAATCATTGATGACATCCTGTCCAGACTAAAGCCAGTCACTGAATCACACATAGTCAAGGAGGACATTGAAGTGAAAAAGGTTGAAAAAGAAGAACAAGTTGAGGTTGAGCCATCTGATTCAAATGATGTGGTCACTTTAGTACACAAAGAAGAGCAGAATCAAGCTAAGGACGAAGGAGAAGAACAAAGGCAATTTCTGAAGGATTTGGAGGTTAGTGCAAAAAAGATCAAATCGAAGCCTCCTAATTCACATTCTCTTGATTGCAAGACCGCTTACTTTGCACCATCAAACATCCAATTAATGTGGTTGTTGCAATACATATTCCAACCTCCTTGATGAGATTCACAGGTAGTGTCGAGCCACGACAATAACTAAGGCATTGGATGGGAGGTAACCCATTATTTTATCACTTTCCTTTTCAATTTTTGTTCTTATTTTCGTTTGTTATTGCTTTCTCTTTTTATTTTTTGATATTCAAAATTTTTTAAAAAAAATTTGAGGTCTGTTTCGACCGAGGCAGAGCCTTCCACGGTTGACGCGGAGTGCTAGCAGCCAAAATTCCATGTTGTTCGAGGTCTGAAGAAAGCGGATAAAAAGTTGGTGTCTGAGGCCTACATTCGAGGTACAGTTTCGAGCCCTGAATCTGATTTTCAAACTTATTCTCTCTGATTTTCGAATAAGTTTGGGGGGAGGAAGATTGAGGGGTTTGAAACTATTTTCTATCCTTTTATTTATTTGCTTTTTGTCATTTAAATTTTTGCCTAGGTAATTTTTATGAATTTGATTTTTTTTTTTTTTGTGATTTGTGAGGAAAATCTTTAAGTAATTGAACCTCTCCTGCAATATATGTAATGTTTGGAATTAATCTTTGATAAGTGGATTTGATTTCAATTGTGGTTGATTTGCCCATGAATGTAGAATACCGCATGATAGGGTCTAATTGAAACTTACACTTGCATGATGTTTGAGTGGATTGAAATTGACTGAGGAAGAATTTTTTAACCCAAGTGAGATTTGAGCCTTTATTTGTTCATGAGAGATTCGCATGTATGTTTTCGTTTCTCTAGAACTTGCTTTTGTTCTATTTTGAAACTGCATAGTGTGCACAATGATAGAAAATGATCTTAGGCCATTTTTGTTAGCCATATCTTCCTAAACACTATCCCTTATAATGATTTATCCTTAGTTAAGCCCCTTTGAGCCTGTTACTTTTCTTTCTTGTCTATGAGTTAAAGAGAAGCATTGTAGTCCATCTTGTCTATGAGAAGTGTTATAAACATGTGATTTGTTTATTGTCTATAAGAGTTGGGAAAATAAAGGGTAGATTGATGATTATTGTTCAAGAGGTAGCCTTTGAGTCCTTGGTTTTTGTACTTGTCTATGAGTGAAATTTTGGATTCCTTCTTGTCTATAAGTTGAGGTGAAACAAAGAATTATAAGAGGATAAGAAATCTTTAGTTGGTTATGAAAAAAAAAAAAGAGCTTGAAAAGAAAGAAAAGAAGAAGAAGAAGAAGTGTCTTGATTGGTATTGTAAAATAAAAGGAGAATGGTAGATGTCTTAAGAAGGTGAATTAAGATTGATGAGGTGGACGCACTTAGTTGATTTTGAGTCACTTGGCCATATTTCCATACCTTTCACAGAAAGCCTTCATTACAACCCTGTCAAAAGTCATTTTTGATTCTTGATTTGTGTGCACAAATAAGCAGTGGAGATTTTATAACTCTTGCAAGCCTATGGTAGAAATTTCTTCATACATGTTGTGAGTGCTTTTATATGAAATCAAAACACTTGAGTGATGAGCGATACACTTTCCTGTGAGTCTTCCGAAGTTGATGAATATCTTATCTCTTTCAATTGCTTGTGTGATGTGGATTGATGAACCTTGATTGTGATGAATCTTGCGAGGCATTGCACTTTCAACTGCTTGAGAATTCTTTACTTCTTTTCTTCGATTGAGGACAATCTAATATTCAAGTTTGGGGGGTTTGATAAGCCCATAATTATACTCACTTATCTATATTTTTCTCCATTGTTTCAAGAGAATTTTGTTATTTTTTTACTTATTTCTAAGCATGAGTGTATATTAGAGGGTGTTATGCTTGTCATGGTAAGATTTTGCAGGTAGTAGGTCAAATCCCATGAAAACCCGTACCGAAAGCAGTAGCTGTTCAAAGAAATAGTCACGAATTCTTTCACAGATGGGATCTGGGCTAATGGAGCATGTCATTTGAAAGATCTTTGAGTTAGCTTCAATGAAACTGAAATCAGGTCAATCGGAGTTCGGGAACAAAAGTTATGGCCAAAATCGTGAGACTGCGCAGAAGGGTCGGAAGTGGCGAAAATGGTCTCTGTTTCGACCGAGACAAGGTTCACCTCAACCGAGATGGACTGTTTTGGAGAGATTCTGCGAGAATTTTACATATTTTGGGCGAGAATTGCTTGGGATTCAAGTTACACATCAATTTGGAAGCATTGAAGACCCAAAAAGGGAAGTTTCAACCAAGAAAATCATTCATTTTGAAGTTTAGTGCAAAGAAGGAAAACATTATATACCATCAACTCAAGAAGGAAATGCCCAATTTCATCAATTCCTACCATTCAAGAGCTTTACCCTACTCCGATATAAACTCATGTCTAGTTCATTGTTTATTATTCCCAGACCAATTTTAAATTCCAGTCCAACTTTAAATTTCATAGTTCATAGTTTAGTTTTCTTTAGTTTTTAGGGCTGGAATCAAAACCTTTATTTTCTTGTATCTTTATTTTTCTGCACCTTTATTTTAATGCAATCTTTAATTTTTGTTTCAATCTTTATCTTTAATATGCTAGGCTAGATTCTTTATCAGATTCTAGGGTTTCTCCATTTGTGATACATGTTTTGATTTGAATTCTTCAAACCCTTTAATTGGTTTAAACTCTTTGGTTTTATTTCAAATCTATTTTCATTTGAAGGATCGAGAGATGAAGATTGGAATAGGTTTTTTGTTATTAATTGAAGGACCGAAAGGTGAAAATTGATAATAGGAAGTGAGAGTTTAATACATTTGATTTTCTGTCCGACCAAGAAGAGTTCAATTGTAGGATTAGTCTGATTTTTATTGAGATTGATTAACTTGTGTTTTTGAGACTGAGAGGAGATAATCACTAGTTAATAATCTAGGTTTTGACTGCCCAACAAAGGAGTTGTTTCCACTTTACCAGATTTTCCACCAAAAGTATCTTTTATGGGTTTGAATTATTTGTTTCTTGCATGTTGATCAGATTGGTAGATTTCCCTAGGATCTATGCTTTCTTTTATTTGAATTTCTTTAAAAGTTGTTTTCATAAAACCCAAAAAAAAACTCTCAAATTTGATTTTGCCCAAACAAAAGATTGAAAAACTACATTCAGTATACGAATTACTTTCGTTGCACTATCTCTGTGGGTTCGACATACCTTCGAGTTATCTATAAATTTATTTGCCCTGTGATATAATCTGTGTGCAGATTTTGCATCGATCAAATCGACGCAGGTTCCGCTTCGATCGATGCAGACCAGAAACTCTCGTCGATCGACGTGAGGCTGGCGTCGATCGACACAGACCTGAAAAGAAACAAAAAACACTGGAAACTTGAAAATTAGTGAAAAAATTATAATTCCTAGTGACTCAAATCGACTGAACTAAAATAAAAAAAGTAAGAAAAATAGTAAATTGTTGGGTTACCTCCCAACAAGTGCTTGGTTTAATGTCGCTAGCTCGACAATACCTGTGTTTTCATGGGCGATCCAAGTAGTACTTCTCCACCACACAAATTTGAAGTGGGGTGTAGTACGGTTTAAGGTTCTGCCCGTTGACTTTGAAAGTCTTGCCATCTTCACCAGCCAGTTCAACCACACTGTTCGGAAATTGACAGACTACAGTGTATGGTCCAGCCCACTTTGATTGCAACTTTCCAGGCATGAAGCAAAGACGGGATTTGAAGAGGAGAACTTTGTCACCTGAATTGAAAACATGCGTGCGAATCCCTCTGTCGTGGAACCTCTTAGCGCACGTCTTATATATGACGTTGTTCTCGTAAGCTTCATCCCTGAAATCTTCCAACTCATTCAGTGCCATAGCTCGATCTGTTGTAGCCGTCCTCCAATCCAGATTTAGCTCTTTCACTGCTCTCCAAGCCTTGTGCTCCATCTCCATGGGGAGATGACAGGATTTTCCAAAAATTAGCTGATATGGAGACGTCCCAATGGGCGTTTTGTAGGCGGTGCGGTATGCCCATAATGCATCGTCGAGCTTCACAACCCAATCTTTCCTTTGTTTCACCGTCTTCTCCAAGATTTGCTTGATTTCGCGGTTGGACAGCTCTATCAGCCCGTTCCCTTGAGGGTGATATGGGGTAGTAACACGATGCTTGACTCCATACCTAGCAAGGAGAGAAGCAAGCCATTTGTTACAAAAATGGGATCCCCCATCACTTACCAAGGCTCTTGGCATCCCAAATCTTGTCATAAGCTTTTGCAGGAACTTGATGACGACTTTAGAGTCTTGGTGGCTGTTGGAATGGCTTCAACCCATCGTGACACATAATCAACCACAAGAAGAATATATAAGAACCCATGGGATGGTGGAAAAGGGCCCATGAAGTCGATCCCCCACACATCAAAGATTTCAACTTCAATTACTGGGGTCGGTGGCATCTCATCCCTCCACGAGATGTTGTCGGTCCTCTGGCAACGATCACAGCTCGTAATCCATCCGCGACAGACCTCGTAGATGGATGGCCAATAGAATCCGCTCGCAAGAATTTTGAATGTCATCCGGTTGGCTGAATGATGACCGCCACTAGGAGATGAATGGCAAGATTCGTAGATTTGATGACACTCAGACTGAGGCACACAACGGCGAATGACGCCGTCAGCACATCTACGCCAAAGGTAGGGATCCTTCCAATAGTAGAATCTGACGTCGTGCAGAAACTTCTTTTTCGCATATGGAGAAGAGTCCGGTGGAAGTACGCCGGCTACCAAGTAGTTGGCGAAGTCCGCATACCAAGGTGTTTTAGATCTATTTGTCGGGGAATGTCTCTTGGATCCTCATCTGCTGATCATCCCCTTCGACTGGTGGCTCGAGTCGTGACAAGTGGTCTGCGATCACATTCTCGCTCCCTTTTTTGTCCTTGATCTCCAAGTCAAACTCTTGTAGCAACAGTATCCACCTGATCAATCTGGGCTTGGCATCTTGCTTCGCGAACAGATATCTGATAGCTGCATGGTCAGTGTAGACAATTGTCTTCGAACCTATCAGATAGGACCAAAACTTGTCAAATGCATACACTACAGCGAGCATTTCCTTCTCCGTGGTGGTGTAGTTGCACTGCGCCGGATTCATGCTCTTGCTGGCGTAGTGAATCACATGGAAGAGCCTGCCCCAAGACTGCCCCAACAGCGTAGTCGCTGGCGTCGCACATCAATGTGAAAGGCTCACCCCAATCTGGTGAAGTCAAGACCGGTGCAGTCACTAGCACCTCTTTCAGTCTCTTGAAGGCCTACAAGCACTCGTCATCGAAGACGAAGGAAACATCCTTCTCCAATGGGTTGCATAATGGCCGAGATATCTTCGAGCAGTCTTTGATGAACCTCCTGTAAAACCCGGCGTGGCCGAGAAAGCTCCGGACTGCTTTGACATTTGTTGGCGGTGGCATCTTCTCAATGTATGTCACTTTGGCTCGGTCCACCTCCAGTCCTTCAACTGATACTCGATGGCCTAGCACAATTCCTTCTCGCACCATGAAGTGGCATTTCTCCCAATTGAGGCATATGTTTGTCTTGGTGCATCTCTCTAGTACAGTAGACAAATTCTGCAAACAAACATCAAATGAGCTACCGAAAACTGAGAAATCGTCCATGAATACCTCCATGACATCTTCGATCAAGTCGTGGAAGATTGCCATCATGCATCTTTGAAAAGTCGTCGGTGCGTTGCACAGTCCAAATGGCATCCGTCGGTACGTGAACACTCCGTACGGACAGGTGAATGCGGTTTTGTGCTGGTCCTCCGGCGCCACAGCGATCTGGTTATACCCTGAATAACCATCAAGAAAATAATAGAAAGGGTAACCAGATAATCTATCTAACATTTGATCAATGAATGGGAGAGGAAAATGATCCTTGAACGTGGCGGCGTTGAGGGCCCGGTAGTCAATGCAGAATCGCCATCCAGTGACTGGTCTTGTCGTGACCTCCTCTCCATCGTCATTCGTTATGATCTGCATCCCCCCTGTCTTGGCTACAACTTGCATAGGGTTCACCCATTTGTTGTCGGAAATTGGGTAGATCATGCCATGGTCTAGGAGTTTGAGCACCTCCTTCTTTACGGCTTCCTGCATGATAGGGTTCAGCCATCGTTGTGCTTGTCTCTTTGGCATGACGTTCTCCTCCAAAATGATCTTGTGCATGCAGAGCAAAGGACTGATCCCTTTGATATCCCCCAAAGTCCATCCAATGACGGACTTTTATTTCCAGAGGACTCGCAATAATTTTTCCAATTCCCCCTGTGTCAAGTAAGCAGAGACGATCACAGGGTAAGTATCATTAGATTCCAGAAAAATGTACCTGAGGTGTGTCGGGAGTGTCTTGAGTTCCAGAACTGGCGGATCGAAGTTAGATGGCTGCTTTTCCAGACCCACGTCGATTGATGCTCGATCTGCATCGATCGACGTGGGTAGATTGGTCGCGATCCCTTTTCCACATCGCACTGGTTCGGCCGATGAAAACTCCATGTCTGATTGCTCTCCGACGTCGATCAATGAGCTTTTGGCGTCAATTGACGTGATTGCTGAGGCTGCATCGATTGACGTGGATGGCTTTCCACGTTTTCCTGGCTGTAGCGGCTTGGTAGTTGCTCTCTTTTATTTTCCTTTTCCCAATTTATCTCCTCGAACACATCCAGCTCCATTACCAGATCCACAATTTCATCATCTGCCTCTTCTAAATTTGTCGATGAAAATAGCGAGTGTTGTAGGCAGTTCTCCAGAAAATCCGGATCACTTTTGAGAGAGGCGAAAGGAGAAGACATCACCGGGTTGAAGCAATTGATCATATGACATTCTTCTTAGTAGCTCCCTTCATTGTGCTGTGGCATTGCTTTACAAATGGAAAAAGTGATTGACTCATTGTTAACCCAGAATGTCAGTTTGCCATCTCGAATGTCGATTAATGCCCCGCCGGTCTTTAGGAACGGTCTTCCTAGAATCAGTGGAATGTTTCATCTTCTTCCATGTCGAGCACCGCGAAGTTGACTGGGATAATGAAGTCTTTCACCTTCACAAGCACATCTTCCACGATGCCTCTCGGGTAGGACACTAATCGATTGGCCATCTGTAGTGATATAGTCGTGGGTTTGATGCTTCCGATCTCCAGTCGTTTGAAGATTGACAACGATATCAGATTGATCGATGCTCAAGAATCACAGAGGACTTTTCCGAAGGTCTCCCCTCCATTACGCAAGAAATCGTGAAAGAACCTGGGTCCTCTCTCTTGACTGTCATCTTCTTTTGAATTATGGCGCTGCACTCTTCGAACAGATTGACTGTTTCATGCTCCATGAAGGGTCTTTTCTGAGAGACCATGTCCTTCAAAAATTTGATGTATCCGGGCATCTCTTGTAGTGCTTCAACCAATGGGATATTGATATGCACTTTCTTCATATTTTCCAAGAAGCGTGCGTACCTCTCGTTCATCTTCGTTTTGGCAAACTGCTGTGGATACGGAAGAGGAGGCTTCTTTGCAGCCGGGCTGGGGGCTTGCGTTGATTGTCGTGGATCTGTGTCGATCGACGTGGTTTTTGTGGCTGCATCGATCGACATGGATCCTGCATCGATCGACATGGACGTGTCGGCTGTGGCTTCTTCGACCTGTTCCACGTCCTCGTCCTCCTGTGGATCTTTTCCTGCCTGTTTTGGCCCTTCATACAATTTTCCCCCTCTCAGAGTGATAGCGTTCACTTGATTCGTCTGATTCTGATTCTTGGGGTTAACCTGAGTGTTGCTCGGAAGTTGTCCCGACTTGTGTTGAGCTTCGAGGGCATCGGCAATCTGGCTAACCTGGGTTTCTATAATCTGCACGTGCTTCTGCACTTGGTCTACTTTAGTATTCACGCCTGAGATTTCTTGCTCCAGTTTGCTCACTTTATCAGTGGACCCCTGCATGAACTTAGCCAAAATCTCCTCGAGATTTGGCTTCTTCTTCTCCACCACTGCTCCATCTTGCACTGCAAATCCAGGTGGTGGCTGCTCCGTAGCTTGTGGGTTCGCATAGGAAAATCCAGGATGGTTCCTAGCATGATTGTAGTTGTAGGGCTCATTGTGCTGCTGGTATCCTCCACGGTAATTGTTTTGGTTACCGCCCCTTTGGACAAAATTCACATCGGCACAATCCCCTTCTAGTGGAACTTGCACAGGCTCTATTGCAACAACTGTCTTTTCCAATTTCAGTGTAGCGAAGTCCTCTCGCAGTTTCTTGACCTCGGCTGCCCAATCAGGTTCTTCAGCGGTCTTTTTCTCCACTACTTTCTCAACAGCCTTCACAGGGCGATTTCGACTCGAGGACCAACGTTGATTGTTGTTGGCCATCTTTTGGAAAAATTCCATGGCCTTCTTTCCGCTTTTCGTCATGATGGTGTCGCCCAGTGTGGTATCCACCAACTCAACAGTCCTCTCATTGAGCCCTTCGTAGAATGCTTTTGCTTGCTCGCCTGGGGGTAGGCCATGTTCTGGGCAAGATCTCAGTAACTCCTTGTAACGCTCCCACGCTTCATAGAAGCTTTCGTCTAATCTTTGAGCAAACCGGATGATCTCCTTCCTTCTCTGTCTGATGACGTTCAGAGGGAAGAAGTTTTCTAAGAATTCATTCCGTAGTTCCGTCCATGTATTGATACTTTCTTTGTCTAGTGCAGTAAACCAAGACTGTGCCTTATCTCGCAGAGAGAATGCAAACAGACGCATTTGGATGGCACTCTTCCTGACCCCTCCGATCTTGACAGTATTGCAGAGCATCAGAAATTTGTCGAGATGTGCGTATGGATCCTCAGTCGCTCTTCCGCCGAATTGGTTTTGTTGCACCATTTGCACCAATCCGGTCTTCAGCTCGAAGTTATTGGCGTTGATGCCAATTCTGAAGTCTTTCTCCTTGAACTGAGGTCGATACCGTGTTTGCATGGCTTCTTCTTCCACATCATCATCCGAATCCTAGGGCGAATCCTGATCTTCTTCGTCTTCCTCCCTCGGAATGTCTTCAAAGAGTGGATTGGGGCAAATACGCAGGTTGTTCCGATTGTTCCTCTCGAGATTCAGCTGCTGAAGTTGTGCCCTCATGGCTTGGACTTCCTGAAACAGTGTTGTTTGCTCCTCCAGGGTCAGTATCTGTGGAGGCAGCTGGGCGATTGGCTCAGGTTGGACGATCGGTTGCGGCACATTGTCCGGCGGTGGTACGTTATCTACCATTGTTTGATCAATCGAGCTTTCTTGCCCCCACTTATTTCTTCGAATTTTTCAGCACATGGCTTCGATTTCTAGGTCGTAGTCTAACCGATCCTTTCCTTTAGCTCTCGTACTCATGCACTACCTGTACGGCAAAAGAAATAGTGAGTTGAAACTGAAAATAAACCGAAACAAACAAAAATTGAAAAACTAAAATCTAAATAACAATCGTGCATCGATCGATGGAGGATTGGCGTCAATCGACGCGAAAATAAAAACAGCATCGATCGACGCGGAAACAAAATTTATGAAAAATTAACTAAAAGTACGAAAATTACAACCTAAATTAGTATTTCGATCACAGAATTAATAGTAGGATTATTTCTATTCTTTCACCGGCAACGACGCCAAAATTTGATCGCAGAATTATTTTACTAGCGATTTAGAAGAGCTAATAATACAGCGGCAAATAAAATTATCGAATCCCAGGGGAAAGAAGTAACAAAAAACCTTAATTACTAAAACATAAGTTCTCAAAACACTGGTTAGGGGGAATTCAAATTTTGGTTTTGGTTTTCAAACTATCAAACAGTGGAAATAAAATAACTTGATGGAAGCAGATATGAGAAGTACAGATTCCAGGGATATGTACCTATCAAGTATTACATGTATAAACAAATTGATTAATTCCCAATTTAATTCCTATTCGTAGTGAAACATCATAAAAGTATTATGAACTTCTTTGTTGGACAATTCAAAAAGTTGGTTAATCAATTATCTATCTCCGTTCGGTCTCAAGAGTAATTAATTAAATCCAAAAATCTACAGATCTATTCCTATAATCTATTCCCTTCTGTTCAGACAAGAAATTAAATCATATTGTGAAAACTCTTTCCATTGAAAACTATTACAGTTACGTCTCTAATTCTCAACTAATTAATCCTAAGATGTGGCCAGCAACTCAAGATTATGAATAAGCACAGAATTCACAAACTACGATGGGAAACGAAAATTAATTCAATTAATCTAACATGCGTACATTGATAGTTCGAAACCCTAGATTCTGAGAAGGAAGTTAGTTAAACATATTCATGAATAAAATCATCAGAGATAAAGAAAAACATGAATTGCATAAAAACTGGGTGTAGATGTCTTCCCACAAAGCTCTGTCTTCAATCATATAACATAAAACTCTTGGAAATCTTCTAAAATCTTCAACTCTAAAATTCTACACACTAAAATTCGAATTTTACATGGCTTTATATAGCTGTGATTGATGTATCATGTAGTATCAAGGATTAGATATATTTAAATCTTCAAATCAGGATCAGATTAGGATTTCCCGGATTCGCGTCGATCGTCCCTCCGAGAAGCTGCGTCGATCGACGCAGGTCTAGAACTCGAGCATCCTTTGATTTCTTCCCTGTTT
The DNA here is from genome assembly GCA_026898455.1 of Plectranthus barbatus. NCBI lineage: Eukaryota > Viridiplantae > Streptophyta > Magnoliopsida > Lamiales > Lamiaceae > Plectranthus > Plectranthus barbatus. Next base: position 97,890 of record JAPKLW010001880.1, on the reverse strand, counting down.
CCGACTCAAAACCTGCATAATTTATCAATCACGACATTACGAGCACAAAAGCCAAATCATGCACAATAAAACAACTCAAACATCACCCAAATAGTCAAAGAACCCAAAGATAAGTTGGTAAAACTACTAACTTCTCAGGAAACCCGATGACCGCATCGACGAACCGGGCCCGTGAACAAAAAAATCTGCCTCGAATCCGGCTAAAGTGAGTGGCGTCAGGCTCCACCGATCTAACCCGGTCTAAAATTAATATCAGCTCCCAAAGAGCTCAAAATGGCGGTCATCGTTGTCGTGTCAGATTGTTGGGGCAAATTTCTTAGCTTTGTGGAGCCGGAACAGCAAAGGGTCACTGCCAATATCGACAGAGCTGAGTTCTTGGAGCCTCTGATAGAAACATTGTAGGGTTTTCCCGTGAACTGAATCACCAAAACCAAACTGAACCGGATCGATTTATGGATATTGTGCACAATTAAAATCATAACAAACCCTAGCATGCTCCTATGAATTTAATACTGAGATTTGTGGATTTAGGGTTTAGCGTAACTCCGTCGAGTGTGATCCGATCTTTTGCGTTTTAATTTCCACTTTCAATTCAACCACGCAATTTCAATTTAATCTGCGGAAACAGAAATTAGGATACTAATTTCTCGAGAAAATCAAAAATAAAGAAAGCAAGAGAAAAAAATTATGTTCTCCAGATCAGGTCTTCAGATCTGTGTCCCAATGCTGTTCAGATCTACTACTGGTGAGGACTCCGTAGATCTGTATTCTGAGTAGGACCAGAATCGAAATTCTCCTCCTTCTTCTCCCAAAAACGGCGCCCCCTTCTCTCTCTCTAGGTTTTGTGTGTTTCAATTGTGTTACAACTTATGAGAGAGAGCTGTCTATTTATAGACCTAGGGTTTTATCCCTAATGGGCTTTTGGGCTCAATTCAACATATTTAATTGGGCCAGACCTGGGACCTAATGCAAATAATAAAGTGGGCCTATAAATTAATTAATTCTCATGTCCACAACTCAGGACACAATTAATTAATTAATATTAATTCTTTTTCACCACAGAATTAATACTGACCTACCCCTTTATTACCACGTTATGAGAACGGGCTGCATTAATTGAGAATCTTCATATTTAAGGTTACCGGACATCCATTAATTAATCGGAGCCTCTGACAAGCTCTAAATACAATTAATTAATATCTTATAATTCCTGAGTAGTACCACTCAAACCTTATCACTCGTGCCTGAAATTAATCAGCCAGCAGGACTTTGGCACGATGAATGTTATTGAGCTCCTCGGGAAATGTCCCCATCCTATTACTCGGATATGGTTACCTAAACCCAGTCTCAGGCGGTACTACACGAACTGCTGTTACCCAAGATGCGGATATACGATCACGTTACTTAGGCTCTCCACCATGGCAAGTCAAAGCAACAGTCAACCCGTGCAAACCCCTGAACCTTCGTTAGGGTTTGGACTCAATCAATATAACAAGATCTTGTATTCGCTGATGTCAGACAGACGAATACATCTCACTGCGGTCCATCAATACGCCACCTCTGCGTACCAGCATGTCAAGTAGCCAAGACAGACTACTTATTCCAACAATGACGCAGCCATCCGGACAGACGTATCCTCATACGCTGTCTCGGCTATGATCGGGTTTATGTCTCACTAGGTCAAGTGATCATACTGTCTTCTGCGATCTACAACACGCCGTATGATTGTCCCTATCGTTGAGACAAGAGGATACCATTGTTCATACATGTAAGATTGTTAACAGATAGGAAAAATAAACCGTTGTATACTCATTATAATAAATGCTTTCAGCAGAGGCGGATCTATGTAGAGGCTAGGGGGGGCTCCAGCCCCCCCCAGCCCGAATTTTTTTTTGTTTTCTAGTATCATGATCCGGTTTTTTTAGTATCATGATCCCGTTTTTTATGGTATAACCCCCCTCTTATAGAAAAAAAATAGATTAAAATAAGGAAAAAGATGATATAAAATGATTGAAGTTAAGGTGAAGGCGAAAAAAAAATTTCAGCCCCCCTCGACAAAAATTTCTGGATCCGCCACTGGCTTTCAGTATACAAAACTCATCAAACATGGCCGGAGAGCTTGTTCCCGCCTGTTATAATGAGTTTGGTGGTGGCGGTGACGGAGGAGGAGAGGGCTGTCTGATTGTTAGGCAATTGGGTTTGAGGGTTTGGGTGGTATGGATTAGGAAGCTTGAAAGAAACATTGGGCTTTGGATTAAAATTCAAAGCCATTTTTTGGATGACGAAGTACTCGGAATCTTGTTATTCTGTTCTTTATCTCGAATAATATATAAGCTTAAGAGTAGACATAAATGCAAATTCAAATCAATATAACAAGTTAGAATGTGTGAATATTGGAACACGTGATAATCGACCTCCTCAAATATATATTTATCGACCCTCCATCACAGAAGTGGTGACTCTGTTTGTAGAACTTGGTGTGCTTGAGCTAGCTGAATTCTTCGTTTCTAGCACATCTCTATTGGTGAAAAAACCAGGGCATTTAGGTGCAGGCAAAATCCCATCATTGCTCAGCATCATCACCACCGACGACATGCTTGGCCTATCGTTTGGGTGTTCTTGAACGCATAAGAGACCCACGTGGATTGATCTCACTACTTGTGATACATCTGTGATGCTGAGGTTAAGCCTCGAATCAACCAGTTCTAGAGGCTTCTCTTTCCTGTGAAGCATCCATGCCTGTCATATTTTCTCTTCTCATCAGTACCCCTTTAATTTTATCAAACAAAGATCCTTGCTTCTCTAGCATGCAATAATACTTACATATCCAAGTAAGTTGAGGTCGTGATCTCCAAAAGAAAATCTTCGGTTCCTCTTACCACTCACAACCTCGAGCACTATAACTCCAAAGCTAAACACATCTGACTTCACTGAGAAGACACCGTCTCCAGCATACTCCGGGGACATGTAGCCACTGCATAAAAATAAATAAATAAATAAATAAATTGCAGAGAGAAACAAGGATGCATCTCTTGATATGGAGAAATATGCATACTATGTTCCCACTACTCTGTTTGTGTTGGCTCCAGTTTCATTCCCTCCAAAAGCTTTAGCAAGACCAAAGTCCGATATCTTTGGATTCATATCCGAATCCAGTAATATGTTAGCGCTTTTCAGGTCTCTGTGTATAATTCGAAGGCGGGAGTCTTGATGAAGATACATGAGGCCCCGAGCAATGCCGTGAATTATGTGGAAGCGCCTAGGCCAGGCCAGTAATATGCTTTTTGTAGGATCTGCCAGATAAGTCAAGACATATATTCTTTTCATAAGTTTTTTGAACTACATATCTATGAACTAAGTTATAGAATGTGATGTGTATCGCAAGTGAGAAAGTTCATCACAGCCCGCAGTTTTTACCTAGGTTCCACTAGCCTAAAACTGTCTTCTATTGGCTAAGTTCTTTGCTAGTTATGTAGTTATGGAGCAATTTGGCTGAAGAGGAAGGCTTACCAAAGAGTATTGATTCCAGACTTTTGTTAGGCACGTATTCGTAAATCAGCATCAGTTCTTCACCATGAATGCAACTTCCTAGGAGCTTCACTAGATCTCGGTGCTGAAGTTTTGCTATACAAATTACTTCATTCTTGAACTCATCTACTCCTTGGTGGGAAGTTTTTGAGAGTCGTTTGACAGCAATTTCCTGCCCATCTTCTAGCATGCCCTGTAACAACACATAGTTATTGATAATTATTTTTGCTGGATTTGACCTGACTAATTCTTCAACAGTCAGTGACTAATGTTTCTGATATCATATTCCTTAACTGAAAATTCATCCTTTTATATTTCAGAACCTTAGCGATGATGCTATTTTTCTTCAGTTTCATTAAAAGTGAAGTTCCTTCGAAGATTTACATGTAAGACATATAATGAGCTAAGATTTGGCCTTACCTTATAAACAGGTCCAAATCCTCCCTCTCCAAGCTTATTGTTGATTGAGAAATTATCAGTAGCTTTGATTATTGTGGGCAAGTCGAACATGGGTAGTTCTAAGTCTTCATGACTATGATTAAGATGATAATTACCATAGTTGCTTCTCAGCCTGCCTGTAACATGAGTTGTTTACAGGATGCATAGAAACATATAGGAAAGTAATTTGCATGTTTAGCAATTGTGGCATTATACTAACTCTTCTCACTTACCTCTTTCTGACAGCTGATGATCCAACGTCTTTCTCTTCAGGGAATACAGAAGAAGGCTCAGGCTTAGCAGAACTAACCCAGCTACCACACACAATGTCACAATAAGTATTTGTCTTTTCCTACCTTCTGAATCTGCAAAACGTTTAAAAAATTATCTAATTTTATATACTGCATCAAACAAGATTTTCCTCAAAGAGAGAACCAATCCATAACAATAAGTCAGTTCTTCAAGAACTTGCTTGAGTACCAACCAGGTTTTTGCCTCGACTTCCACAAATTATAAATTGTATGATTAGTAGTAAACCCATGATTAAAAATGCAGAATAGAGAAACATATTTGGAACAGTTCTCTTAATTTAAATTCCAGTCTAAAATCTCAAGAAATGCATTAACTAAATCTACAAAGAACGAGTCATGGGTCCAAAAACAGAGTTGATGCTGGAAAAGTGATCAATATTTAATTTTTTGGAATGCATAGTTACCTAACTCCGATGAAGCAATTCTGATATAGATTTCTTGTCCTGGATAAATCTTTCTTATGTCCAAAAGGTCACCAAACCATAGTAGACATCCGCTTCCACCTTTGCTTATATTTAGACTTGCATAGGCTGTGCAGGAGCAGTTTTTTAAGCACAAATCCTTGCATTCTTTAAGAGTCACAGTCTCGTTGAACCATGAACTCCGAGTATCCGGCACTTTAATGCCTGACAACTTGAGAAACCCATCTCCATTTTGGCAGTTCAAGGGTGTGCTACGATTGCATCCTTTTGACCATTCTCCCACATCCCATGCTTGAGGATCATTTGGTTTGAACTTATTCAAGCATTCACAAACAGAGGAGTTTTCAACATTACAACTTCCATACGGACCACATACATTATAGCTGTTACAATCATCTATTGGCACAGAAAGACCACCGATCCATTCCTGTGTCAGATCAGACCAAACCAAACTTCTTCCAACACCATCTGCACCTAGAGTGTATCTTGTAATTACTGAGTCATTGAGGATTTCGCAGTAATAGTATGCCTCTTTCTTGTTTACGACGACACCAATCGTGACAATGGTATTCTTTTGCAAGTTTGGGAGTCCGCTAAAACCGACACCATTCCAGGGCCCCATTCTGTATATAACATTACCACCCTTTCTTATGACAATTTGTGGATAACCAGTGGGATCAAAAGCAAATGTGTAAGACCCTGTTGCTGGATCACTTCTGTTCTTCCATGATGTGATGCTGACTTCTAGGCCCGTAACGAAATTTTTACCGAGCTTCATCCCTGGTAAAAAAGTGTCGGTAGGATAATCGAAACTCTGCCAGATGAAATTACCTGCCTCATCATCATTTGCATTTTTCACTACGAGGTTCCCAGAGTCTAGTAATCGTGCTAATGGATGCCTCGCACTAGCTAATGAATTTGTAGACCAAATAATAGCATTAGCAGCATTTTGAAGAACTAGATGTCCCGGCACAATGACTCTGAGCGTGCCTGATCTATCTGTGAGTGGATTGTCTCTGTTTGCCACCCATACCACAGTTTTTGGAGTTGCTCTCATAAACCATATGCCCAAGTACCTAGCCTTGGAGTTCTCCGAACTGAAAAACCCCAATTCGTAATTTCCATGCGGCGAAATCACTGTGTCATCATCACTATCTCTAATAACTTGAGAAGCAGTTATGGAGTCAGCGGCATCAGTGGATAAAAAGGAGCTTGTGATGAGAAGTAAAGGGACATAGTACCTGTTCCATACGGTTTTCATGATTTTTGGTTCAAGAAACATAAAAGCAGAGGGGAGTATGACTATGAGGCAGTTGTTACGTTCTGTTTTATGTAAAATACAATAATATTCTTCCATTCTGGTTCGTGTTTAGAAAGTCACAAGTCAACGGGAGTAAATGCGACCTACTTAGACTTAGTCACTGTAATTATTACATTAGGTAATCTATCGTTTGGAGCCTCAGCTATCTCGGCTGAAGGGAGTAAATGTGACCTACGTAGACTTAGTCACTGCAATTATTACATTAGGTCTTGAAGATATATTCGTATCTTATGGTACCAGCCGACGGTGAATCTAGACACCTTGAAGTTCGGTGTCATGTTCCGACCGTACGACGTGGCCCTTGAATTGTTGGACAACCCTCCTCTTTTAATAGAAGAACATGATGAGGAGTATCCCATAGGAATCATCTTGTGGGTTCTTTGGTATATCTCTCATCAACATATATAGAATAGATCATTGGACTTAGTGGCGGATCCAGAAATTTTTTCCAAGGGTGCTGAATTATTTTTTTCGCCTTTCACCTTAACTTCAATATTTTTATATCATATTTTCCTTATTTTCATCCCTTTTTTCTTCTACACGAGAGGGGGCTATACCACAAAAAACCGGATCATCATACTACAAAAACGAAAAAAAATTCGGGCTAGGGGGCTCCCCCATGTAGATCCGCCAGTGATTGGACTACAAGACTGTAGGCATTAAAGAGCGCGAGCAACGCAACTGGATAAGAGGAGACTCTTTCAGGCTAATCTCTTCTAAGCATGCTAACTCATTAAAGTAGATAGAATATATCTCTTGTATATATTTCTTATATTTTGTAGATTAGATTTCCTAAATTTGTTTTCTCTAATATTTATACTTGTACGTTATTTTTATTTAAGTGAAATACAAGATTATATTTCTTCATATGATATCAGCCAAACTTGGGCTCAATAAACATTAAGTTGTTATTGAGTCTGATATGATAATGATATTATCCATTAAGATTTATATAAATTAATCACATATGTATTATAAGGAGTGCCACATAATTTCTAACATTTAAAAAAAAAAAATTAAACATCGTTCAATAACAAATAATTGTTGCTTCTACTCAATGGATTGAGATCCTTTGTAGAGTGGAGTGCACAACACACTTGCTGTTTCTCATAACATTAAAAAATTATTTAAATTAAATATAATATAAAAATATAAAATGAAAGAGTGTGTGGTTAAAAATTGTATTACATCCTCTGCAGTGCACTCTCACACACAGCTCAGGATCTCAATCATATACTATCATGTATATCTTTGCTTTAGACATATCAAATTTGTATTTTGCTCAAATTTGATGATGGTTTTGATTTTATTAAATTTCCTTAAATTACATCTAACATCTCTTTTTATTAATATGCTGCATCTTTTAAATTTAATAATATTGAGTAGATCTTTACTTAAAAATATTATATTAAAAGAAACTTAAGAAGATTATAATATAAAACATTTTTACATGCTATTACTTTATATATAATCATTAGTTTACACCCGCGTGTTGCGCAAATTAATATTTGTAATTTTGTTTATGAAACAAAAATACTTATATTAATATTTATCTGAAATTATAATTATTTTCTTATCTATCAATGTTAGATATTAGTTAACTATACTGTAAATTATATCTATGTATCTTTCTACATATTTAGAAATTTCTACCAAAATAAAAAGATTACATTTTACATATAAAATTCTCACAAAAATATATGGAATAAACAAAAAATTAATAAAAATAAGATTATAATTTACTAAGTGAGCTAAAGTTAAATAACAAATCAAAAGAATAAATTAGTGAGTTTTTAAATATTTTGAGGAAAAAATGAAAAAAAAATTATTATTTTTGTTATTATATAATTATATATGTATATATATTAAATATAGATACATTAATAACTAAAATTACAAACAATTGATATATATAATGGTTATTTTAATATTTTAGTATATTAACAAATAAAAATACATATAATTGAAATATATAAAAATAATTTTTTGTTTTTATAATTTTGGCAGTAACAGTTATTTAGACTATTCTCTTTTAATATATTAGTAGATTACTAATTATAAATTTATAATTTAATGTATATCTAATAAAATAAAATATGTCCATTTAATCATGCTCTCACTAATAAGTGTAGGTCTGAGCAAGGTTGTTTGGGTATGAAACTAAATTGAAACTGTCAAACCGTTAAACTGAAAACTCTAAAAAAATCAAATCAACTGTTTCACTAAAAAGTTTTACTATAAATTAATGAAGTTGTGTTGAAAAAAAAAAGTTCCAATTCACTTAATTGGACTCATATAGTTAGTGAAACTGATTTTGTTTGATCTGAGACTGAGATTTGTTTGCATGCACTGATACAACATACAAAAAAGAGGTATAGTAAAAAACAAGTCTAAAATTGATGCCCAATCTTGTTCGAATTATTTGAACTCCGTAAATCCATGTATTTAATTAATCAAAAAAGAGGTATAGCCGTATTCGTATTTGGTATTTGGCTCATCGAGCCTCTGGCAGCGTGATGGTGACGGCGTTTGTTGAACTTGAATTATTCGAGCTACCAGAAGTTTCATTTCTGAGCAGATCTCTCCCTGCGAAGAAACCAGGCTGTTTAGGTTCAGGCAGAGCGCCGCCATTGCTGAGCATCAGCACTACTGAAGACATGCTTGGCCTGTCTGGTGGGAGTTCTTGAACGCACAACAGCCCAATCTGGATCGATCTCTCTACTTCCGACATATCTCCTGAGTTTCTAACACAAGAATCCGTCAGTTCCAGCGACCTCTCTTCTTTGTAAAGCATCCATGCCTGTTTATGCAAGAATATTAGTTCCATGTAAAAGCAATGGATTTCATCTCTCACACTTACATGTCCAAGAAGGTTGAAACGGTGGTCTGAATGAGAGAATCCTCTGTTTCTCTTACCACTCACGGTTTCGAGTACCAGAACTCCGAAGCTAAACACGTCTGACTTCACTGAGAACAGCCCTTCCACAGCATACTCCGGGGACATGTAGCCACTACATGGAGAAATATTAGACCTTGAATGAAGGAAATGCTTTTAAATGTATCGTGCTATTTAGCTTACGTACTATGTTCCTACGACTCGGCTTGTGTTGGCTCCGGTCTCATCTCCTCTAAAAGTTCTTGCCAGACCAAAGTCTGATATCTTCGGGTTCATGTTGGAATCTAGTAATATGTTGCTGGCTTTGAGGTCCCTGTGGATGACTCGGAGGCGGGAATCTTGGTGAAGATACATGAGGCCACGGGCAATGCCATTGATAATGTTGAAGCGGCTTGGCCAATCTAGTGATTTACTTTTTATAGGATCTGGCAGACAAATTTTGTTCTGTGTTATGTTGTTGATGTTGTGGTAACTGAGATGAGGGATACTTACCGAACAGTATTAGGTCGAGACTTCTGTTGGTCATATATTCATAAACCAGCATCTTCTCTTCCCCTTGAATGCAGCATCCAAGAAGCTTCACTAGATTTCGATGCTGAAGTTTTGCAATGCAGATCACTTCATTCTTGAATTCATCCACTCCTTGTAGGGATGTTTTCGATAGACGTTTCACAGCAATTTCCTGTCCATCATCTAGCCGAGCCTGCCATAAAAATGTAGTTATGTCAACCATAGTTTTCTAATCCTTTACCATTCATTGCCTAAAAATAAAAGTTTAGAAATTTTGTACTAATTATACCTTATAAACAGGTCCAAATCCACCCTCTCCAAGCTTATTGTTGAATGAAAAACTATCAGTAGCCTTCATCAGTGTGGCCAGCTCAAACAGCGGCAGCTCTATGTCCTTGTTCTGACCACTTTCATCAGGATCCTTATCTTCATAGCTACGCCTCGATCTTTCTGCAATGAGAGAGATTACGAGGCTACCCAACATAAACATAAGCAAACAATATTTATGCTAATCTCTCTACAATACAGAACCAGCGCAATCGAAAGTACACCAGTCACCAGGGACAATGTTATAATAAGTATTTTTCGTATCCTTTTCCCAACTCCTGAGCCTGTGGAGTTATTATTCGACATACAAAGTTATGCAAACATACAAACTTAACCTTTTGATAACTGATAAATATGAAATATAACAGTTTCATCTTGAAAGAAGAGGCAGAGCAAACACTAGACAGTCATGAATGAATTCTTACCTAACTCTGAAGATGCAATTCTAATATAGATATCTTGTCCCGGAGAAATCTCTCTCATGTCGACAAGCTCGCCAAACCAAAGTAGACATCCATCTCCACCTGATCTGCTAATATCTAGGCTTGTAAAGGCCGTGCAAGAGCAGTTCTTTGTGCACACAGCCTTACATTCTTCAAGGTTCATGCTCGTGTTGTACCAGGATGTCCGAGTATCTGGCAGTTTAATACCAGAATATTTCAAGAATCCATCTCCTTTCTGACAATTCAAGGGTGTGCTCCGTAAACACCCATTCGACCAATCTCCCCTCTCCCACCCTTGAGGATCTCTCGGTTCAAATTTGTCCAAACATCCACAAGAAGGCGAGTTCTTGATATTGCAACCACCATAAGGCCCACATCCATTGTAGACATCACAGTTATCCACTGGTATAGTAAGATAACTCTTCCATTCTTGAGTTCTTTCAACCCAAACCCATCTCTGTCCAACACCAGTCCCACTTATAGTAGCCATTGTAATAACCGAGTCATTGATGAGTTCGTAATGATAGTACACCTCTCTCTCATTTATCTCCACACCATAAGTAAAAATTGGATTCATCTGCAAGTTTGGATTCCCACTAAAGCCCTTACCATTCCACGGCCCGGTTCTATATGTCACAACATCACCCTTCCTTATCACATTCTGTGGATAGCCAGTAGGGTCACAATGATACGTGTAATCCCCTGCAGCTACATCGCCATCGATTTTCGGTGATGAGGTGTAGACTTCCAAGCCAGTAACAAAGTTTTTACCAAGTTTCATCCCCGGTAAAAGAGTATCAGTTGGATAGTTGAAACTCTCCCACAGGAAATTCTCCGGGTTATCATCATTTGCATCCTTCACTACAAGATTCCCCGAGTCTAACAGTGTTGCTACCGGAGTCTGCAAACTCCTTGATGCATTGGTAGACCAAATGATGCTGCCGTTAGCAGTAGAATTGAGTAGAAAAACAAGTCCTGGCTCAATGACTCTCAGCATACCTGATCTATCTTTCAAAGGGTTGTTTCTGTTGGCAACCCATACCACAGTTCTTGGTGTTATCTTCTTGTACCATATCCCCACGTATCGATTACTGGGCTCCTGCTGCGGGCTGAAGAACCCCAACTCGAAGTCTCCTCTAGGCGAGATCAACGTGGCGCCATTATCTATAAATATAATAGAAGTATTGAGGGAGCTGCTTGCATAAGTGGACAACAAAAAGGAGTTCATGATGAGAAGAAGCCGAGAGATGAAGGATTTACTGCATATGATATTCATGGCTTTTGCTTTAATTATTGGATGCACGACTCTGATACATAATTATCAGAAGATAAGTGTATGTGAGTTGGAATAATGGTGGAGGATCTTCACCGTTTTCTTAAACTAGGAGTCTTGTCAACTCATTGTAAGATATTGTTTCTTGACTTTTTTGTTATTCTTTTGTGATTTCTTGACTTTGAAATGGTTGAATTTTCCAGGGGCTCCAATTGGGAAGCAGGTAAATTAATTGTATAACATAGTTATTTTTTTCCACCTAGTTTTTTAGTGAATTATAAAAAAGATGCATCTCAGTCTACAATGCTTAATTTATGAAGTGATAATGCAATTATTTAATGATTAAATATGATTTAGACGTTTAATGTTTTGCCAATAATTATCATTGTAAACTTGTAATATATGGTGTTAGGATTATACATACACATTAAGGTTTCATGTAAGAAACAATTGTTTATGCATATAGATTGAAATCAATGCTAAAAATAAATTTATGCTAAATAAAAATAAAAATTAGCTTTTGGATTGATTATATCAACGATCGAAATAAAAAAGTAAAATATTAAAAAGAAGCATAACTTCTCTTAGCATAATGCAAATAACAATTAAAAATAATATATTTTATATGTACAATATAAACAAAAGACATAAAATTGTGAACAAGTTATAATCTATAGAAATCTAAATTTAGATTACTGATTTGGTGCAGACGAAGGATGTAAATTCATTCTTCATATGTAGTGTTGCGGTTATTTTATTAATGACTTGAGACTCTTAGAATCATTGTTAGAGAATATAACAAGTAAAACAAATAAATTATGACAAACCAAAGCGTTAAGGAATAAAATGGATGTATGTATTAATTCAGTATTTTAATAGAGTTTTTGCTGGGCTTGAAAGATTGTGTGAATAAAATGAGTTGGGACGTCCCTTATATAAGTATAATGGAAGGAGCTCATACATGATTATTGGCATGTCCAACCCTAGCTTCAGCCAGCGAGGCCTCCGTGTGGCTCGTTGGCGGCTTTTCCGACTTTCTTCAACTGCTCTCCTACTTAGATACTTTAGGTGTCAGGGTTGATGGATTTATGAAGACGAGTAGATGAAAGTTCGGGGTTGACGGTTGTTCGGGATTGATAGATATTCGGAGTTGTCTTGTAACGCCTCCAACTGACCTTCCCAATTTGGGGCCATGTTACATTGATGTTTCAGGTTTTAATAAACACCGTTCGAGAATTTTTAAGCGGAAGACTTCAATTTAGAAGAAAAGATAAATAAACAGTTGAAATATGTACTTCGAGTCAATTCCACAAAACCAAGTTTAAATTGCTATCAAGTCAGAAGTGGGAAGGGTTAAATCAGAGAGCGGTGCAGCAGTGTGTGTAACGTGATGGTGACATGTATATGAAGATACATGTCACAGGATCTTTTCAAAAGCCACTTCGTTTCACCAGCTTACACCCCAGAACTTCCATCCTCGCTGCTTAACCTGCACATTTTAGAAATAACGCGAGGGGCCCGGCTGAGTACTGACGTACCCAATGAGAAACATGCCCAAAAACATACAATTATATAGGAAACATGCTATGCAACTCACACAGATAGACATGGGGTTTTGTTGAAAAGAACCATGCTATCTAAGATATTTTACTTTGCACGTGCTATTTATATGTTATCATATCTGTTTCAGTGTTGTAACTGGAAGTTGGCCGACTTCCGAGTTACGATGATCAGTCAGGAATGTAAACACACTCAACCTACTGTCATCTAAGTGCACTAGTCTCAGAAACCCATTTTGAGACCCGATCGTTTTAATAATAATATTCACAGGATCCAACTGGAGGACACTCCGCCTCATTCCAACAACAACAACATATGGGGTCGGTTCACCCATTTCATTATCAAAGGGGCTAACACCCTGTTCACTAAGTGAGTTCTAGTGCAGTTATGAGAATCTGGTTCCAAACTCATTAGTTATTCTCCCTGTCGATGGGAATCAACAGGGGACAGATACAATAGCACAAAACATGCATAGCAGTTTCAGTTAAAACAAACAGTTTTAACACATTTTGAAAAGAAAATACGCATTTTGGTTTTTACTGAAATAGTTTCCCACCTGATATTTGGCTCTGGTTATAGATGTTTCTTACTAACTTGAGCTTACTTCTCCAATTCTCAACCTCCTACAAATAATCAAGGGTCACCAAGTTAGGATGGACGATCTAGGACATCGACAAGTTTAATCAATCTAACCAACTCGTAATCAACTCATATCTTATTCCATCCAATATAGTTTATAACTCAAATCCACATTCGATCTTATAGCCATGTATATTCCGAAACCAAACACATATCGAATCATATTCTCATGCTCAACATGCTTCCCATTTCATAATTTAAACTTATGGGTTGAAAGGATTCGAAATGGAATGAAAAATAGCTCAAAAATCATGTTTTATACTTCAAGGTCGAAGTTCATTCCGAACGGAATTCGTCCGTCCCGAGCGGGATGGACAACAAATGAAATTTCGGCTTGGCCGAGGGCCATCCCGAACGGGATGAAGCCCCTGCTCTCACCCCTTGCCCGTTCGAGACTCGTCCCGAGCGGGACCGACCCATCCTGTTCGGGACGAGTCGTCTTCTCCGACGAACTCGCCGGTTTCAGCCCTGAAACTCGCATTTTCACGCAATTCCTCCGTCCGATCTTACATGCAATGATACTAATCGACTCCTTAGACACTCTAGAACACGAATATGACACCCAAACACCAAAATTCGACACAAAATAGGAGTTAGGAAGAAGCTCACCGGAAAACGCTATTCACGGCGGCGGAGATAATTTCCGGCATGGTTTTACTCACTTCTCACCGTCCGAATCCTCTCTACACGATGAGGAACATGAAAATGACGTCCATTTCACGATTAAACTCCAATTAAACAAGATTCAAATCAAAACTCAACAAATTAGAGGTTGATTACCCCCTTCACCTTCTCTCTTCGATATCTTCGCCGTTTCTCCACTTCACGGCGCCCACGAGTACTCAAAATGAAGCTTGAAGAACGAGCTTCAAGATGGCGGTGGTGGCTCGTCGATTGGTGGTCTGAGGTGGCCGGAATTGCGCCGGAAATATGGCAGAAGAGCTAGTGTTTCTGGGGGAAAAATTTGGGGACTCTCTCTCTCTATATCATATTATAAGGGAGTGGAATTATAAAATATGATCTCTGTTTATAATATACACCACTTATATGTATCTAACATGTATAATGCTTATATTATACACATATATATCTATTTGTTTATATTAATATCATAATAATGCCTAGATAGTTCAACCATTCCCCAATAATTCCAATTCTCCATGCATATACATCCAAAAATCCATTTCCCCAATCATATTGTCTCAATTCCCACAAAGATACCTCCATAATTCATAATAATTTCACCTCAATTGTATTTCTTCACAATATCAATATCATTAATTCATATCCTACCTTATTGCATTCCCAATAAATCTTTAATATTCCTCAATAATAATAATGTTTCTCAACTCCATAATTTCATCAATTTCTCCAAACGATTAAATATAAACTCTTTTAAATTTCCGAAATTTCTCATAAATAACTAATCCAACAGCTTAATTACATACGAGGTATTACACGTCTACCTTTTTGCTTCACTAGGTTCTGCTTGCGGGACCAATTGGGCTAGGCTTATTGGGCCTGCTTGGCTTGGCGCAGTCGATCTGGCCCGTGAATCTGAATTGATTTGGATTGGTCTGGGCCATTAGATCTGACCCCAACATATAATAATTGGATCCAATGTTAAAAGATCGATTTTATTTAACAAGGATGAATGTATACTCTTCGTCCACATCAAAATAATCTTGATTAAAACTTGTTAATAATATTATGCTTTAAATACATTGTACTTAATTTCTATACATACTAGTATTGCACCCATGCAATGCGTGGGAAATTAATTATTTATATTGTAATATTAAATTATATATTTCTTTGTAGGTAAATGAAATAGATATCTAAAATTAGTAAACTACAAAATTATATAATAACATGCACATATAATTCAATTCATATATATCATCTTACTTTCATTAATTTATAAATTTTATTTTATAACCGTAAATTTAAGTTTTTAATTTGTACGGTTATTTTGTTTTTTAATCAGGTATACTATGTAAGTGCTTTGAAGTGTCTCGAAATGTCTCGAAAATATGACAAATTTGCAAAGCACTTAACCACTTGCGCTCATAGATCGAGATTTTTATATTATCTTCTTGATATGATGGCTTTTCACTTCATAATTTATAATTTAATACTAAACATTTTTTTATTATTATGTGAAAAAACATTCATAATGTTATTATTGAAAATTTTTAAGTTTTTGACTAATTAATTCAAATTTTCTCCATCTCTCTTCAAAACAAACTTTCGTAACTGATGTATGATAAAGATTGTTTATTATATCATTAAATTTAACATGCATTGAGGCATGCTTTATGTATATTAAACGTGAATATCAAACTACTTGACCTGCAACTTGATTTATTACTCTCATATATGTTAAAAGTTTATACATTCAATCTCCATCGTTAGCTCTTTAATGACTACAATCAAATTATGATATCACACTACGGTGACAACTCTTTTGCTTCATTAATAGAAAACTTGATATCCAGACAATCCTCTCATTAATATTGGTCTTTATACAATATTGTTTGGTCATTGATAGTATGTACCTCATACTGATTCGTATTAGCATCACACTGTTTTGCGTTTATAAGTTAAAGTCTTCAAGTCAGTATAACTTAACCATTTGTGTTTCTCAGTATGAAATCATGTTTCCCATTTCATTATTATAACATAACAATATATTTCAACCTTATAATTTCTACATACTTCATTTTTATTTATCCGCTTTGTTTTACATGATTGCCAATCTAGTTCTTTGATTCACTTTACCCCTTCATTGATTGTGAATTCTCGAAATAATTAATCTAACGGTAAAATAAATATTCTCCAACTCATGCATTTCAAACTTTTTAGAATTTCAATGCAATAATAAAAAATATATCTAATCATGTGTAGGGTATATATATCAAAATAATATTTTTCAAACATACTTGCTTTAACTGATTATTTTTAAGACAAATGAGAGACCAACAACTTAACTTGGGAATCAACGACCAAACTATTTGCAATTATTTACATAAAATAAAGTGGTTTATGTTGTTTCAATATCTTCACCATACATCAAGTAAATTGGTTTCACTTTACAACCTTTTCGAATAAAATTCTCTTTAGTATGTGGTGCTTGGACATCTTTTCATGAAACTTCACTTTCTTTCATTAAACAACATACAATAATCAATTTCGCTTTTATCTGTCTTCTTGAAACTATACATATATTGAAGTGCGGTGGATTAATATTATTTCTTGTTTTATTTTGGTTTTGTAACGTAACATTTCAATAATTTTAAAATTTTATTTTACAATATAGTTTGACACACTGATATTTTTGTAGCAGTAGTCTCGCATCCTAATATTTCTCATTTAATTATATTGTGACGTTCTAATTTCTCTCACTTTTTTTTTTGTTTCATTTTAAAATATAATTCAACCTTCGAAATGAATCTATTATTTTATTTTATCCAAAAGCTATTACAATAATCTATTTTTTTCATTTTTCATATTATTGTACTACTTTAAATTTCAATATGTTTTAAATTTTAATGCATTAAAATAATAAATTTTATGTTTTACTGTATTTTCGAATTTTATATTAGAATACTGTAACATTACATATAAAAATATATAATGAAATAATTGAAAAATTAATTGATACATAAATTAAGTAAAACAATTATTTATTTTCATAAATCTTTACATAAATATCATGAAAAATAAGATTTGGATTCATTTAATATTATTTTTAGTGTGATTTTGTACTCTATTTTAAGGATAGTTTTTCTTAAATAATGATAATAAAATAGTACATTTTGAATGAAAATGAGAAAATCTAAGAAAAAAAATTCTAAATTAAATCTAAAATATATTATTTACATTTTCATACATTAAAAATACAATTAATTTTCTTAGAGAGTAAATATATTAACACTTAATAATGAATAAACTAAATTAATAGTTCAATTAATCATCCATAAGTGCAACTATAAATTTACCATTATACCCTACGATTTTATTTTAATATATATATAGATTATGTTTTAGTTAAATTATGCTTTTATTTTAAATAATTAATATTTCATATTTTAACTGGTGTAGGCACTAATCAAGAGCCAAATTCATTTTTATTTACAGTAGACTTTAAGCAAAATTGTGTGAAATAAAAAAATATATTTTTTAAAGTATAATACATATGGCAAAAGACATAATATATATGAAAAGAAAAATATACGATTATGAACAGATTTTATCTAAAATATTAATTAAGTACAGACAAAAAAATATTAATTTACTTTTATTTAGCATAAATACAATTTTTTTCATTACATCTCCTCCTTTCATATATACAGTGATCTAAAGTTAGAAGCAAAACTGAGAGGAAAATGACATTCGGTCAAAAATTAAATAGATTTTTTTAAAGTGGGATATTAATCTGCCATTCGATCGATTTTTATATGGAAGCCTGTTATCTGCTCTTCCAATTCTAGAAAACCATTTCTATTTAATTTGGGTTTGAGTCTTTGACTATGGCAAAAACTTGCGTTAGGCAGGCCTAAACGGTTTAGGCGGGTTTTATCCTACCCAAATGGGTTCACCCATCCCAAATAGGGTTTATTAATCCCCAATTAGGGTATATTAAATGGGTTTGGATTGGGTTAATGGATAAAACCCGCCTAAATGGTTTAGGCATGCCTAACCTGAGACCTTCCCTAATATTATTAATTTGAGCTATATATAAAAACCAATTTGGCTCCGCCGGCCAACGCTTCAACATTTTAAGCGGCCAAATATAATTAATATAATATACCTTGCTTTCTGGGGCAAATCATGATAAGCTTTTAAATTATAAATCTCCACGTATAATTAAATTAATTTTCCTAGTATTAACGAAGTTAACTATCTCAATGTTTATGATATTAAACGTTGACTTGAAACATTATTAATACTTGTCTAATTTGGCGAAACTTCTTAACCCATGAATTGATATCATGTATAATTCATCTCAAAACCCTGTATATTGCTAATCAATCTATGTATATAACACGAACGATGATTGATGGAATTAATTGCATTAGTAAATTTTCTCAGCTTTACGACTCAGATTATTATTATTTTTTTAGCATCTTATTTTGATAATACATCTCATATAGTCATATTACACTTTGTTATATTGTAACTAGTGTGTTTGTACTTGCTTTACATGTAAAAAGTTGTGATCAAATTCAATTATAAACACACACACACATATATATATATATATATATATATATATATATATAGGGTAGTGATCAGGTGAGAATAGGAGTTACTATGAGAAATAAGAATAAATCTCGCGCGTCCATCTCATCAAATCGACGAACATGATTCATTCTCAGCATATTGAAAAACGCGACATTTTTGCTCCAATATCGTGCAGTTTTAGTCTTTAAAGGCTAAAACTGTAAAAATATTCAAACACAAACAACAACCTGAATTTTAAGCCCGATTTACTTCATTTTTAGCCCAATTTACTTCATTTTTAGTCCGATTTACTTCATTTTTACATAAATACGAATTAAAAAAAATTAAACATCTTCTTCTTCAAAGCAACAACACGAGCGTAGTCTCTATAAAACTCAATACCAACATCAACAGTTCTTAAAACTATTCCCTTAAAATGCTTCATCTTATTAACACATTTTGGAATAAATGAACATGTAAGATACAAAAATGCACAAAGTTAACACTAAAGATGCACAATATAATATAAAAAATGAACATCGATCTGAATAAAACAAATTTTTTAAAACTATATTCATGCATAATTAACAATGTCGAGACCAAACACGAATGCGAAATCCAGAAACAAAGAAAAAAAATCTGATCGACAAAAGAAATATAAATCAATTCGAACAAAGAAGGAATAAATGAACATGTAAGATACAAAAATGCACAAAGTTAACACTAAAGAAGCACAATATAATAGAAAAAATGAACGTCGATCTGAATAAAACAAATTTTTTTAAACTATATTCATGCATAATTAACAACATCGAGACCGAACACGAATGCGAAATCCAGAAACAAAGAAAAAAAATCTGATCGACAAAAGAAATATAAATCAATTCGAACAAAGAAGGAAGAAGAAATCAAATCGCGTGAAGAAAGGAATAAAAAAAATAATGAGATACTATTTCAGATTTACAAAAAGCTAAAATTACAAAAATAACCTTAATTTTGCAAAACTGCGGGATAATCGAGGAAAACTGCACACGGAGTAAAATAGATCATGAGCGTTGAAATCACAAAATCAAAGGCTAAGATTTATTCTTATTTTTCATACTAAAAACTATTCTCATATGATCACTACTCTATATATATATATATATATATATATATAGAGGAGGGATCATGTAAAAAAAAATCCCCATGTGAGAAAAAAGTATGGATCATGTCCATCAGATCTAAAAAAATCAATGGTTGATATTGAATCAGGTAACAACTAAAATGCAATCAAGCAACAAAATAATCAAGCAACAACTAAAGCACAATCAAGCAACATTGCAATCAAGCAACGACCTAAATACAATCAAGCAATGCCGTGAATGCAATCAAGCATCTTTCTCACTTTCTCACGTTAAGAGTTTTCTCACTGGATCCGCTCCCTATATATATATATATATATATAACATAATATATCAATGTATAATTGCCAATTTATTATAGAATTGAACTACACCTTTAAATCGAATTTATAATGAGAATATAATTTGTAAACCAAGTTTTGTTAGAAGACTTACCTTTTGAAAATAACATATCTAAAATGAAAGATGTTGAGAGCAATATATAAAAAATTTTATATTTACAATTGAAGAGAAATGAACAACAAGAACAAAAGAGTGAAGATTGACTTCTGCCATTGATCTGATTTTGGGTCTGCTAAATACATACAGAATCGGAGTAATTATCTCCGTAAACACAACTAACTAAAACAATCCATGGTAACTAGAACTAATTACAATCAATTACAGATTTTACATATATTTTCTATATACAGATGTAATACCTCCCCCCCCTCAAGTTGGAGCATGAGGATTTTGAATGCCCAACTTGCCCAGAAAATAATCAAACTGAGGCTTGCCTAAAGCTTTAGTAAAAATATCTGCTAGCTGAACATGGGTAGATACATAACCCGGGAGAATAGTGCCTTTCATCACCTCATCACGAACAAAATGACATTCAACTTCGATGTGTTTTGTTCGTTCATGAAAGACTGGATTAGCCGCAATGTGTAAAGCAGATTGACTATCACAATGAAGACGAATAGGTTGAGAATGTGAAACACCAAGAAAATGTAACAGACCACGCAGCCATTTCAGCTCACAAACTGTAGAAGCCATAGAACGATATTCCGCTTCGGCAGATGAGCGAGCAACCGTTTGTTGCTTTTTAGTGTTCCAAGAGATAGGAGATTGACCCAACTGGACAAACCAACACGTAAGAGACCGCCTCGTCAAAGGACAACTAGCCCAGTTAGAGTCACACCAACCAGTCAATTGCAAATCAGAATCAGCTCGAAGAAGTATACCCTGTCCTAGATTGCCCTTCAAATAGCGCACAACGCGAAGTGCAACTTCCCAATGTGCTTGCATCGGTTTTTGCATAAACTAGGCCAACACATGAACACAGTAGGATAACTCAGGTCGCGTAACAGCGAGATATATCAAACGACCCACCAGGCGACGATAATGCTCAGGATTGGATAATAGAGTATCATTAACCAGTGGAAGGTGATGATTTTGTTCCATGGGAAAACCAGCAGGCTTAGCACCCAAAAGACCCACCTCAGAAATGATATCCAAGGCATACTTTCGCTGGCATAAAAAAATACCAGAAGGATTGCGAGCTACCTCAATGCCTAAAAAATATTTAAGAGTACCGAGATCCTTCATGTGGAAACAAGTGCTTAAATATGCTTTGAATGACGGGATAGCAGTACTATCGTTTCCAGAAATAATAAGGTCATCCACATAGACAAGAACATTAACCTGCACATCCCCACGACGGAACGTAAACAAAGAATAATCGGAAGAAGATTGTTGGAAACCATACTGGCGTAGTGCATTTGCCAATTTCGCAAACCAACACCTGGGAGCCTGTCGCAAACCATAAAGAGAACGGTGAAGACGACAAACGGACTTGGGGGAAGGAGATGAGAATCCCGTAGGTAACTTCATATACACTTCCTCATCTAGATCGCCATGTAGGAAAGCATTGTGAACATCCATCTGATGAAGTTCCCAACCTTTGGCGGCCGCCACAGTAAGAAGAGTACGAACAATCACCATCTTGGCTACTGGAGCAAATGTCTCGTTGTAATCGAGACCCTCAATCTGGTTGTTGCCCAAAATAACCAGACGAACTTTGTAACGCTCAACAGATCCATTAGAATTATACTTAATTTTGAACACCCTTTTGCACCCAATAGCCCGTTTTCCAGGAGGAAGAGAGGTAATAGTCCAAGTACCATTTGTTTCCAAGGCCTGAATTTCTTGTTGCATAGCAGCTCGCCACCGAGCATCTTTAATTGCTTCTGAAAAAGTGTGAGGTTCAACCCCTGCAGTAACACTAGCAAAAAATGCTCGATGTGATGGTGAGAAAGTCGCACAAGAAATATAATTGTGTATAGGATTGGACACACCTGAGGAAGCTGGTGGAGAAGATGAACTGAGAGAGGGGCTTAATGTAGAAGAAACAGTATGTGCCACAAATCCCTGCAGACGAGTGGAGCGTTGTTTGATACGATGCCCACGACCCAAGAGTTCTTCCCGTTGCTCAGAAGAAGAGAGACCCCTATCTGACAGGGTGTCACCACTAGAATCAGATATGACAGGCTCACAAGAAATCGGCACATCCGTAGAATCCACAACATCATCATCAACATACAGAATCAGATGTAAATCATATTGTGAAGAACTCGACTCCTTCGAATTATTTTGCATATAGGGAAATTCATATTCAGAAAAAACAACATCGTGAGAGACAAAGAAATCTCCAGATTCTAAGTCATATACCCGCCAACCTTTCTTTCCATACGGATACCCCACAAACAAACATTTTCTACTTCGACTAGAAAATTTATCCCCTCTAGTATACTGGTTGTGTACAAAACAAAAGCAGCCAAAGACATGCAAATGAGATAAGGACGGTGGTTTGCCATATAAAATCTCACACGACGTTGTGCCATTCAAGACACTAGAAGGGGTGCGATTAATTAAATATACAACAGCTAATACGCAATCACCCCAAAACTCAATAGGTAAGTGAGCTTGGAAACGTAGAGCACGAGCCACATTCAAGATATGTCTATGTTTACGTTCTACACGTCCATTTTGTTGAGGAGTACCCACACACGAAGTTTCATGCACAATGCCAAGTTTGTGAAAATAATCAGTCAAACACATGAACTCAGTCCCATTATCACTACGAATATTTTTCACCAATTTTCCAAACTGACGCTCAATCGTAGCAATATAACCACACAACTTCAAAGAAACTTCTTTCTTATCAACCAACAAATAAATCCATGTAGCTCGAGAAAAATCATCAACAATTGTCAAGAAATACCGAGCACCAGAAAAAGTTGAAGTGCGATAAGGTCCCCATAAATCGCAGTGTATTAATTAAAAAATATCACAAGTTTTGGTAATGCTAGTAGGAAAAGAGGTTCGAGACTGTTTGGCCCGAAAACAAACATCACAGGCCTTAGTTAGCAAACTGCTATCTTTGACTGAACCCAAATTAGGAAGCATTTCTAGAACCTTGTTGGAGGGATGTCCGAGACGTTGATGCCACATATCAAATGAAGATGCCCTGGTAGAAGTCACATGAGCTGCAACAGTTTCCACATCTCGGAAAAAATACAGCCCCTTTCGTTGCTCACCCGCTCCAATCAGCATCCTCGAAGTGGGGTCCTGTATGACACAAATATGAGAAGTAAAGTGAGCAACCAATGGAGTATTAATCAATAACTGAGAGACGGAGATTAAGTGACACATTAAACTTGGTACATAAAGCACATTATTTAATGTCATTTTGCTGCCAAGTACCACAGTCCCCGCCTTAGTAGCAAAAGTATGTTGACCATTTGGTAACTGCACTGGGACTCCAGAAATATCATGAACAATGTTAAAATAGATGAGAGAGCCCGTCATATGACGCGTGGCTCCTGAATCATACATCCAATTTTCACAATTTTTCTTACCAGACAAAGATGTGGAACTTGGCTTAGCTGAATTCAAGAGAGAAAGTAGAGTGTTCCACTGTTCTTGATTCAAACCCGTAGTAACTGCGTTCTGAACACCATCCTCACCACCTTGAGCAATTCCTGGTAGCATCATTGTATTAGCCGCAGCAGTGGGTGAAACAAGGCGATTTACATGTCCATTTCGACTATTTCCACGACCGTGACCACGACCTCCTCCACGCGTCCGAGCTTCCCATCCTTCTGGATACCCAATTAATTTGTAACAAGTCTGAATTGCATGTCCTGGACGATTGCAATGTGTACAAAAGATAGATGGATCACCACGTCCATTAGCTTTGGAACTGATAGAGACTGCAAAAACCACACCATCAGCAGTAGAAGCTCCATGAGTATGCATTGGAGCAGGAGTCTGAAAGGCAAAACTCATGACTTCAGCGGGAGTGTCTTTGGTTTGAGCAATAAGACGCAGCCGTTCTTCTTGAACAATTGTCGAATACACATTGTTCAGTCGTGGCAAAGGATCCTGAGCAAAAAGATTGGATCGAGCAGTGCTGTAAAGAGTGTCATCCAGCCCCAAAAGAAACTGATGAATTTTCTCCTCTTCCATCTTCTTTTCAGCCGCTGCCGCAAGTTTGCAAGTACACCCGCCGCACGAACAAATCGGAGCAGAATCATACGAACCAATCTCTTCCCAAATCTTCTTAAGCGGTCCATAATAAGCCATAATACTGAGGCATTTTTGTCTGCAATTCGCGAGATTAGATTTTAATTGTTGAATTCGCGGCCCATTGACAATCGACAAAGATTCTCGGATGTCCAGCCATAGATCGCGCGCAACCTCCATGTGAGAAATGGTCGATCGAAGAGACGGCTCAATCGTATTCAGAATCCATGATACGAGCAACGAATTGATAGTCCACCAGTCTTCGGAGTCCGACGAGTTTTCTGCTGGCTGAGCAATTGATCCGTCAACGAATCCAAACTTCTTTCGAGCACGTAAAGCAGTCCGTACAACCTTAGACCACTCTTCGTAGTTGCTTTCACCTTTTAACTGGACCTGAGTAATGACAGTACCCGGATAATCATTAGCAGTGAGATCATACGACGATATCGTTTTGTGCCGGACGACATCACCACTCTTCGAACCCTCAGGAGCTTTATCATCTACATGAGCCATGATGAACGTGTATAAGCAACAGGAAGGTCAGAATGTTCCTGATACCATGAAGAGAAATGAACAACAAGAACAAAAGAGTGAAGATTCACTTCTGCTATTGATCTGATTTTGGGTCTGCTAAATACATACAGAATCGGAGTAATTATCTCCGTAAACACAGCTAACTAAAACAATCTATGGTAACTAGAACTAATTACAATCAATTATAGATTTTACATATATTTTCTATATACAGATGTAATAACAATTTTGTTAAATATGAGGTTTTGTTGAACTAGGGTTTGCTGCCACTGATCCCAAGCTCGTATCAACATATGATGAAAATGGCTCAGCACATGCTACCGAGGCTCTGGCAGTGTGATGGTCATGGAATTCGATGAACTTGAAGTGCTTGTGTAAAGTAGATTTTCATATTGCAGTGTATCTCTCCTCGTAAAAAAACCAGGAAATCTCGCTTCAGGCAGGGCTCCATCATTGCTCAGCATCACTACAACTGAAGACATGCTCGGCCTCTCCTCGGGCTCTTCTTGAACGCACAGAAGCCCGATGTGGATAGATCGCGCAACTTCTGATAAGTAGCATGTGTCCCTCACCCGTGGATCAAGCAGTTCCAGCGATCTTTCTTCTCTGTAAAGCATCCATGCCTGTAAAATTGACAGATCATATAAGGATGAAAAAAAAGAATTTTACAGTGTTAATGCTTGCTTACATGTCCAAGAAGGTTGAGGCGTTGATCTCTACGAAAAATCCCTCTGTTTCTCATACCGCTCACAATCTCAAGCACTACAACTCCGAAGCTGTACACATCTGACTTCACAGAGAAAAGGCCATCCATGGCATACTCTGGAGACATGTATCCACTACATGCAGGAGATGGTGGAATATTAAACTTGTGTCGAATGGAAATGTATGTGTATTGTGTTGATGATATTATACATACTATGTTCCCACTACTCGGCTCGTGTTGGCTCCAGTTTCATTGCCTCCAAAGATCCTAGCGATCCCAAAGTCTGATATCTTTGGGTTCATGTTGGCATCTAGCAGTATATTGCTGGCTTTGAGGTCTCTGTGGATGACTCTGAGACGGGAGTCTTGATGAAGATACATGAGGCCTCGAGCAACGCCGTTTATAATGTTGAAGCGCATAGGCCAATCAAGTAGTATGCTTCTCAGAGGATCTGCCATTCAATTTCAATCTTAAAATGTTGTTTCATGATTCTTTTGAAGCAATGGAGATCATGTTTTCTGATACGTACCGAACAGTGTTAGGTCGAGACTTCTGTTGTTCATATATTCATAAACCAGCATCTTTTCTTCCCCTTGAATGCAGCATCCAAGAAGCTTCACTAGATTTCGATGCTGAAGTTTGGCAATGCAGATCACTTCATTCTTGAATTCATCCACTCCTTGAACTGAAGTGCTTGATAGACGTTTCACAGCTATTTCCTGCCCCTCTTCAAGATGGCCCTAGTTGTCGCAACACATATATTAAGGACCCTTTTGCTTATAAAACTTCAAAAATAAGTTTTGTTAAGATTTTACCATATAAACAGATCCAAAACCACCCTCTCCCAGCTTGTGGTTGATTGAGAAATTATCAGTAGCTTTTATTATCATGGATAAATCAAACATTGGTAGCTCCAGCTCCTCGCTTTGATCGGGATGGTTATCCAAGTAGTTGAATCTCTGCCTCCCTGCAACATGATTGATACTATTATACACACTCATATATACATATATGCATATATAGTTGAATTATTACAGATTTAACTCATCTGTTACCTGACTTCCGTGGCTGATGTTCCAGCTTCTTTCTTTTCTTCAAATAAAGCAGCAGCCCGAGGCAGAGCAGAAGTAGCCCAACAGCCACGGACAACGCCACAACAAATATTCTTCGTTTCTTTCCATTTGATTCTGTTGCATTGCATAACAGCTTATAGAGCAATGATTCAAGAGACAGTGATTTAATAATTAAAAACAGGCATACCTAATTCGGAAGAAGCCATTCTGATGAAGATGTCTTGCCCTGGAGATATTACTCTGATGTCAACAAGGTCACCATACCAAAGTAGGCAGCCACTTTCACCTCTGCTTATATCCAGGCTTGAGTAGGCCATACAAGAGCAATCTCTCAAGCATACTGCCCTGCATTCATCCAGACTCATACTCTTGTTGTACCGGGAGCTCCGAGTATCCGGCAGTTTCAACCCGGAATACTTCACAAATCCATCTCCTTCCTCACAATTCAGAGGTGTTCTTCTGATGCACCCGTTCGACCAATCTCCTCTCACCTGACTTTGAGGATCTTTCAGCATGAATCTATCATCCAAACATCCACATGAAGGTGAGTTCTTGATATTGCAGCTACCGTACGGACCGCATCCATTGTACAAATCACAGCTATCTCCTGGTATAACAAGATAAGGGCTCCATACTTGAGTTCGTTCAACCCAAACCAGCCTAGTTCCATAACCACTTTCACTTAGAGTAAACCTCATATACGGCGAGTCGTTTAAGAGGTCATAACTGTAGAACACCTCTGTTTCATTTATGATCATACCATATGTAAAAAGGCTGTTCCTCTGCAAGTTTGGGTTCCCACTAAAGCCCTCACCATTCCACGGCCCGGTTCTGAAAATCACAGCGTCACCCTTTCTTATCATATTCTGTGGATAACCAGTGGTATCACAATAATACGTGTAATCCCCTGAAGCTGGATCACTACCGCTCTTCGATGAAGTGATGAAGATTTCTAGGCCAGTCACCATGTTCTTCCCCACCTTCATCCCGGGTAAGAAAGTGTCGCATGGATAGTTGAAACTCTGCCACAGGAAAGCCTCCGGGTTGTCATCACCTGCATCTCTCACAACGAGATTGCCAGAGTCTAGTAACTGCGCAACAGGAGACTGCACACTCCTTGATGCATTAGTAGACCAAATGATGCTACCATTTGTAGAATTTAGGAGAACCAGAAGGCCGGGGTGGAGGAGCTTGAGCTCACCTGATGTATCTGTGAGTGGGTCGTCTCTGTTGGCAACCCATACCACAGTTCTGTTTGAGATCTTCTTGTACCATATGCCCACGTACCGGTTCTTGGAGCCCTCCGGGCTGTAAAACCCGAGCTCAAAGTCTCCACGAGATGAGATCAGAGTGCCATTATCGTTGTCTCTAAGTATTGCAGAAGCAGCTATGGTGTCTGTAGCGGTAGATTGAGTAGGCAACAAAGAGGCCATGACAAGAAATGCAGAGAGGGATAGAGAGAGCTTAGTTCCTATGATGTTCATGCCTCAGTAAGTTTTGCTGGATGGTTGTTGGACAGAAGAGAATCTAAGAATAATTTAGTGCATATTTCCTCATATGGTGGTCCAAGAAATCAGGGTCCACAGGTCTATCAAAATCATGGTTGACGCAGAAACTTAAGAACTCGTAAAACGTTTTATTGTTTACGACGAGATCATCTCCAAGATGATGATACTACACTATGTAACTTTCCTGGAAATGTTGGGCAATGGCCATGATTTTCTGTACGAATCTACCGAAATCTTTGACTAATATATTAAATGAAAACTAGTTAAATAATCCCAAACAATTGAGATTTAGAAAATTTTATCCCATCTAATTATTAAAAATTAGGGAATTTTATCCTATCTTCTTAAAATTAGGTCTCAAACTTTAATTTTGTTAGGAAAATATGTCATCTATAAATAATAATATTAAAATCGTGTTGATTCTCTTGTTGTGCGACACATTTTAAATGACATGTAATTCTTATTTTTTTTAAACCTCACGTCGACAAAATATTTATTAAAAAAAGAAAATAAACAAGAATTACATGTCATTTAACACGTGGCATATAACGCAAGAGTCGACACGATTTAATACCACTATTAATCAAGGATATATTTACGTAACATAATTAAAATTTGAGATATATTTTCCTAACTTTAAAAAGATTGGATAAAATTCCATAAATCTCAATAGCTTGAGATATATTTCCATAACTTTAAAAAATGGTATAAAATCACCTAAATCTCAATAGTTTTAAATATTTAAACTAGTTTTCCATATATTAAAATAAAATACATTTGATTTGGAATAGTAAAATCACATACTAGTAACTTGTAAATCATTTTCTGTATGAAATCACTTAATTACTAGCTAGTTACTGGACTGAGGTCGGATTGCCTAACTAATACACGATAGTACAGTAATGCTTCAATACCGATTGTAGACATAAGTTAATGTATCCAATTAATATATTAGTAAAATTAGAAATACTAAGAATAATTAAAATTGATCTCGTTACTAATTTTATATTATCATGTGCACCTCAATACAATGTGTTTTTGGAGAAGTGTATACACAAGGGAAGTTTCTGGGTGGTTAGCTAATTAAATTACTTTGATATCCCTGAGTATGACTAGCAACTTGGTTTCTGAATAATTGACTTCTCATTCACTAAAATGAAAATTTTGGCATTGCATATCATTAAACTAGGATTTTTAATTTATTTTTTTTCTATTTTTTTGCGTTGGCATCGTGCATGCTTTCAGACCATATTCTTTAGATTGTTTTCAATTAAAATGTATATTTTAAAACCTATTCCAGCTAAGATATTTTAATTAGTCTTTATTTCCCTTTCATTACGTTATGCACAGTATCCTTTCAACTACTTTCTTTTTCTTTACTTTAGCTTTCTCTTCTATATGATTGGTTGGGTTCATCTGTTGAAGAATAGAAATTCAATTCTATCGCCAATTTCTTTCAAAAATAACAAATATGCTAAATTCTTGATAATATTTAGTTTTAATATTTTAGACGAAAAATTGGTAGGATTCCATCAAATTACTATGTCATTTTTCAGATCTCGAACTTTTGATCGGAGATATATCTATTATATATACTAAAAGAGTTCCAAAACATTGACCAAAATTTATGAGAAAACGAATAGTTAAAAATATTAATTTAACTCATGACATTTATGCATGCAGTTATTAGTTCATTCAGAATAGTATATGCTCCACCAATCATATTTTTAAATATTAGTTCATATTTTTTCCAACTTATACAAATCAAATATACCATAACTAAGAAGAACATAGAATTATAACTATTAATGTGTAAAAAGATATCAAAATCGTGAAATTAACATAAATGTATCCACACATTTTATTGATGCAGTTCATAACATGTTATCTTTTTGTCACAAATATATTTTGACTTATTTTTTCATTAGATATATAATTATATTTTATTAGTATATTCTTATTTAATATTCTTCATATTTATTTTTTAAAATATTTTTCGAATGAAATTTAAAAAAATAATCTTATTCTCTCATATTATGATTTTACATACATAAAAAACTCATGCAACACATGTATGGGTATAAATTAGTTGATACGAATATAAAATCTCAGGCACTACATTTGAATCACAAGAATTTAAAATATTTCTCATTTTCTAAAAAAAAGTATAAGATTATGAGGAAATTTGGTGCTAGAATTTCCTTACATACTGTATTTTGGTGGGTCAAAGGATCTAGGTCTAATCAGTCTAAGTCTCTAGATTAGTAATTTAATATAGTTTTTCAATGTAAAGTCTTGTAAGGTTTTTTTATCGAGTTATAAGCTAGAGCTGATTGAAGAACAGACTGATGAATCAAATAAACTGGAGCTTAGTATAGAACTGACCAGTCTGGGTCTCATAGGAACTGACGAGTTTGGGACTACATCAAATGAAACTGATCAGTCTGGGATTGTGATCACTGTAAAAATTACAGATTAATTATAATACAGTGAAAAATAAATTTATAACTGAAATGTCGAACCCACAGGGAATGTACACAAATTTACTCTATATACTAGCCATAGTTTTCAAATCTCGTTGTTTGAGTACTTCGAAATCAGGGTTTTGATTTTTATAAAATTAAAGAGCACAAAACAAGAATTTAAAGGGTTTTAAAACAATAAATAAAGAGCACAGATTCTAGGGCAGATAATCAATCTATCAACATGCAAAACTCATCAACTCAGCAATGGGGAAAATTAGATTTAAATGGATTTAATTCCTTGTTTGACAATTAAACCCTAGATTACTAATGTATGATTATCTCCTCTCGGTCTCAAGAACACAACATTAATCAATCCCAATAATTATCAGATTTAATCCTACAATTAATTCTTCTTTTGAGACAGAAATCAATTGCATTTAATTTTCTCTTCCTATTACCAATTTTCACATTTCAGTCCTTCAATTGACAACTACAAATCTGGATTCAATTCCATCTCCCGATCCATCATTAAATCTTGATTCGATTAAATTAAATCAAGAAATTAAACCATGCTATTGAGTTGATTTATTTAAACATGCATCAAAATCGAATTAGCAAAGCCCTAGAACCTGCTAGGGTTTCTAGCCACAAATCATGGTTCGAAGTAAAGCAAACATAATATTAGATAATAACTTACAATTAAAATAGGAATCTTGAAGTCTTGAAAAACTCTATTGCTAAAATACATATTATATCAAAGATGTCCATAATTTTTTAGCCAATGAGTCATATTTATAGAGGAGAAATTGTATCTCAATTTAGTATTTGGCTAAAATAGAAAATGTGTCCAAATCATGTGAAAAATTCCTTCTCAGACTTCGGTGTTGATCGACATATCATGTGTCGATCGACATGGGCTTTACGTCGAAGTCCACTTCGATCTTCAATGTCGGCCATCATCAGTCATCTGTGCCTATCAACACAGGGTGTGTCGATTGACATGGAACTTCCACGTCAAGCCCTTCACTTCTTCCTGCCTCGGTCGACATCGATCCTCTGCGTAGATCGACATGTACCATGTCGGTCGATATGGAGGTCTTGCTCGGATTTTCGGCTTTGTCTTTCATGTTAGTCGACATCCCGTGTGTCGACTGAAACAACTTCTTCATTCCGGCTCTTTTCACCACTTAGCCTCTTTTTCACCCAAAAAACTGCAAAAACTCATCATGACAAGCATAACATTCTCTATAATACACTCATGCACAAAAATAAGTAATAACTAAACATAAATTAACTAAAAAAAGAGAGAAAAACATGAATAAATGAGCATATTTATGAGCTTATCAAATTGACCAGTCTGCAGCTTACCAGTCTCAAACTTGCCAGTCTGGGAATCGATGTCTGTTAGGATTTTTGTTAGAGAAATCCTTCCTTACTTTTGATATTTTGGTGGGTCAAAGAATGTAAGCCATCTTAGTCAGTTTTTCCAGTTTCCATAGTTCTAAACTGTAATCCTTGTATAGGATCGATCAAGTTGTATTAGAACTTAGGCTGAAGATTGAGCAATGGAGAATGCTCGAGAACTCACTATCAACACGCCTAGCCTTAACCAAAAATTGAGTTGGAGCACTCAGTTTTAGGTCTATCCATACTGACAAGGAGAAGTCAGTATGAGGGCTTTCCCAAACTGACTATGGAGAAGTCAGTTTAAGGGATTTCCATACTGATCCGGAGAAATCAGTATGAGGGCGTTTTCCATACTGACTATGGAAAGTCAGTATGAGGATTTACCATACTGACCGTGGGAAGTCAGTATGAGGGCTAAGCTATACTGACTCTCAAAAGTCAGTATAAGAAGCCCCAGTTAGGCTCAAGCATTTGTAAATGCCTAAGTCAGTACGAACTTATCCAAACTGGTTTCCTTGGGCTGCAAAGGAGTCTGATAAAAAGTTAGTGTATAGTACACTGACAAATGGGTAGAGCAGAAAGGAGACCTAAGGCATGGGCTACAATTGGACAATATAATCCATGAGTCTAACGTTTGGATTTATGTGTCCAACGTATAGAAATTCAAATTGCCATAAGTTCTCATCTCTATATAAAGACTTGCCCTCTTAACCTTAAACGATTGCCAGAACAGAATTCAAAATCTACTAGTCTAAAGAGACAAAGGCATATTCAGGTCATCTCTCCCACTAAAACTCTCTTGGAGTTTTTCGTGTTATAAACCCGAGATTTGAGTCTCCGACTCAAGTTACCCATCGTGCTATCTTCTTCTAGCACGAGGCTAAAGCTTTAAGCTGAAGCTCTATTTGGTGAATATATCTTTCTGAGATATATTCATAGCAGTCAGTTTCCTAGTCTGGGACTCTGATTCTCACGGGCGTATGCCAACCACCTGTGTTCTGGAAAGAACCTTTAAACATCCAACCATTCTGGGAAGAATTAGTAAACATCCACCAACCAGGAAGGAGGCTACGGGGTGTGTCCCCACTTCAACCTGAAGACTGAGTCTACAAGGAGTTCCTAGGCAAGTGCCACAGCTGACCAGAGGATGGAGGTGCCACGGACTGTGTATAGATCGTAAGGAGGCTTGTATTTACTTAGTGAATTATCCAGACCTTGGGTCTGAAGAGTGGATGTAGGATATTGAAATCTGAACCACTATAAATCTCTATGTGCTACTTTACTGATTTCCTTATACTTGCTCTATTTTTCTGTTTCACAAACTGACTATTGAAACCTTCAATACTTGTCCAAGTATTGAAGAGTATAAACTGTGAAACTGACTTAAGACGAAACAGAGACTTAAGCTTAAACTGACTAAACACAAAATTGACTTTACTCTGTTTAAACGAACCAGTGCTTGTGCTTATATTTACTTCCGCTGCTTACACAAAACCTTCCGCTGCACAAAATTGCACTTTGATATCGGGACCAACAATGTCGAACTGAATGATGACGCCAGCCAACATGGACTTTCCAGCCTGACGACATCAGCATGGAATCTTAGTTCCAGTCCCCGCATATAGAGACATGAAGAATCATCTGAGGAACCGTGCTGACAAGCTCAGACTTTAAGGATTGGAGATTCCTTAAAGTCTGCAAACTTAGACATCAGTCTAAGATTACTCGAACTAATCAGTATGAATTCCTTAGTGATATGATCCTCACCTGGAGGTTTAGATCGCAGCCCGGAATTGACGAAAAGGGAACGTACGCGCACACAACTCGAACCGATACAAGGGGGAAATCCAATGCTTATGAATTCAATCCTTAAAGAACCGCAGGTAAGAACGAACATGAACCCCTACGACCCAAAAAGCAACTCAGCTCACAATAAAGGATATAGCGACGATGCGACAGACGACTACAGAATTCTATTTGATAAGTCAAATTTCAAATTCTAAGACTCTTAGAATTCGTGAGTCTTCAGATAATGTAGGGAACTGAAAACTGAATAAAATCGTCCCAAATAAGACCTATATATAAGCAACTCAAATCTAAGAAAAATAAATCTAAAACATATCAAATCTATCAAGATATACAATAAGTATATCTCAATATCTTTGTAATAAAAAGAAACTAAACATCTAGAACTAAAATTCAAAATTGACTTAATTAAAAAAAAACTCGAAATCAACTTAATTAAAAAAACTAAAACTCAAAATTAATCTTCAATTAATTCTTCTTCTTTCAGTCCACCAGGATCTCCATCACTCAGTCTGATCAAATGCTGCTGTTCTGACAGAAAGGTGAACAATCACTATCGACGTCAGAAAAAGCGGGAAAAGGTACATGAATTCTCGGAAAAACTACTTACCTACGCAGAGGACAGAAACATCGGATTGGTCGAACATCCGATGTGTCTAACAGCTCCGAAGATTTGAATCTCAACCCATCGCCTATAAATTAACGAGGACCACCAGAGACTCAATACACCTAACCTTCGATTTTCTGAGAGCCAAAATGCTTTTAAATTTGCAACACGAGACTCAGAACATCTAGTTCTTGAGTTACTCTTGGTGTTCTTTCTCTCCATGATAGAATACAACAGTCAAGTACGCTTTGTACTTTGACTCTGACGGGCATTCTAAGCCGCTAAGTTGACGGGCGTAGTCAACATTCACGTGCCCACGTGTAATGTTCTTATCTGAGTGGGGTTCCCCCGTAAAGAGGACTGATAACAAACACAAAACAGTAGGCAATGACAAAACGGTTAAATCAAAATAATGCTATTTCATGCGTGATTTCTTTGAAAAGAAAACATCATTTTTAATTTATTTTGGCCCACAATGTAGGGGTAAAAGAAAGCCTACCTTAGTTGGTGTGGTCTCAGATGATTGCTCTACCTGTCAATCCTTTCCTTGCCCTTCCATGTGACATAAGGAATACGAGTAAATCCTCAAGGGATAATAGATTATCTATAATCTGACACATCAACAGTTCTAGACTCTAAATCGATCTTGGACTTCTCATGTTGAGTCATCGGATAAGGATATGAAAGAATGATTAAACAATTCGGTTTGGCGAATAAGATAGTCAAACATTATTTCACTAGCTCGCGATTCAATACTGAGCGTAAACTCACAATGAAAGTTCATGGTTCAATTTAATTGAACAAATACGAGACTTCATCAAATGACGGAACATTACTTCGAAGATTATGATTGAAAGAATTTCATAATCAATTATGAATCATCGTACATAGCTTGAGAGTATGAGAAATCGTCAAGTTGTTTCAAGAGAAGATCAAGTCATGATTAATCGAATCGAACAATCGAAGTTGGTTTAGATTCAGAAAGGTTTCAAGAGGGTAGGAAAGAAAAGAATAGTTATCAATGTTGATTGATAAAAAGGGACGTTGAATGATATCGAAGATAAGTTGAATTGATTGAAGAAAGAAAAATCAAAAATTGGAATAACCACTCTGTGTCGACCGACACAGAGGGTGTGTCAACCGATATAGCTGCGTCGACCGAGATGGATGTGTGTCGACCGATACGTGTGATCGACGGAAAATAATCGAGCGAGGGTTCCGTGTCGACTGACGTGGCTTCCACGTCGACTGAGATAGACATGGCGATTGACATGTGTCGACCGATACGGCTGCATCAACCGACGCAAGCCTCAAATCAGTCAAAACAGAGGCTGTTTTTCATCCGGCGAAAATTTTTGTTTTTGGCTCAAACAGTTATCCGGGCTCGTCCAATCAATTTCTAACAACACCAAATGGTTTTCTAACATGTATAACGAGTCTAGACATGTATTTTAACACTAAAACATGTTGTAATCGAAGCAATACCTCAAAATATCCAAATAGGTCAAGTATACCAAAAATGCTTCAAAACAACCAAAATTCAATTCCTAGGTCGATATATTATTTCTAGGATCATAATATAAGATGCTAAACATGCATACGTACTCATAAACTCAAAATCAAGCCTAGATCATTACATTAATAAACTAGGGCATAAATCATAACATGTTTAAATCAACAAAATAGCTAGAGGGAGGTTCGATTTATACCTCCTTGACGTTTCTAAGCTTTCGTAAACTAGATCAACCTTGATTCCTCGATTTCACACTTCAAAACAACAAGGAATGGAAATCTAAGGTTGGAAATGGAAAGGAAACGAAGAGAAGATTCCGAAAAGGTATAGTTTTACCTTGAAAACCCTTCGCTGGAGCTCGCCTGAAATTCGCCGAAAATCTCGCTGGAAATTCTCTAGAGAGTTTAGTGAGAGAGAGTAAAAGTAGTGGAGTGAGAGGGGATGTTATAGTTATAGAAGGAAGGTGAGGGTAAATCCGGAATTACCGAAAGTCAAAAAGGTTAAAGTGGTTGTCATTCACTTGTCACATTGGTCACTTTAACATCACCTCACGTTAACTCCACATCTCTTCGCGTCATTACACGGGAGACCGTGATATTTCATCGATACCCGAGTATTTATCGATCGATATTATCCCGATACAAAAATATCGGGTCACCGAATACTTAATCGAGATTAATTTAGCTCATTAATAATAATTAATTTCCTCCAATAAAATAAAAGGGCAAGAAACATTGCTAAAATAATAATTTTCCAAAATAAATCGATCACGAAATCCCGAATTAATTTGATAGCAAAATATAAATGTCGGGAATTTGATAATTACATTTAATATTTTACGAGGGGTGTTATAGAAAATTAAGAAAAAAAAATATAAGTGTAATTTATATGAGAATGCCTTTGAAATAAAAAAAAATTCAGACTTTTAAATTTTGATCAAATAATAAAAAGTTAATAAATTTTATGTACATTTTAGTTTAATTTATATGCATTATAGGTAATTAGATTTTACTTTTAGTATTATATAAAATACTATGCATTTGTGCATTACATCCTACGGTTTATTCATTTGACGAAAATGAATAAAATGAATATAAGCTGCCCTAAAATGCATTTACGCGATTTATTTACATTTATCATCATAAATCTTGTTCCCACATAACCCACCCATATATATATTTACTACCGATCGATATATAATTATTTGTACCATATCGCGAGTCAAAATAATACTATTCAATAATGAACACACTCCACAAAAATGCAAAGAGTTGACCTAATCATATAGAAGAAAATCAAATAAAAAATGCATAAATCTTAAAGATTCGCCCTAATTTTTAAAATTTTAGGAGTATTTTGTACAACTACTTGTGTTTGGATATCTTACATTCATGATAGACTAAAAGTTCATAAATTCATATATTTGAAATTCAATAGTTTATTTTGCCTATTTCATGTTTTTTAATTTCTTTAGGTGCATATTTTGTAGTACTTCGTACAAAATTACACAAAAAATAGCACATAATAAATGGATAGTTGCTTCTCCAGTCAAACCGATGGTTAATATACAACTTGATGCTTGAAAAGAATCTGACAAAATTAGAAGAAGCATGGTAGCGAAAACGAACACTGACATTGAAGGTAGTTCGGAGTTGCAAGATAAGCATAAGGAGAGCGAAGGTAGTCATCTTACCCACAAAGCCGTGATAAAGAATCTGGAGGATGATCTCAAGAAGGTGGAAGTAAGTGAGAAGAAACACTCTATCTTACGCCCAAAAAGTAGTCCGGTCGATAATATTCTCCCTATCATCCCTTCTTCCATAAGTGATACACATCCTGATTATCCTATCCCCACTTTACCAATTACACCATTCCCAATGATCCCTTCTTCCATGAGTGATATCCATCCTGAAAATCCTACCCCCAACTTACCAATTACACCATTCCCAATCCTTCTTGAGATAACTAAAACTATCTGCCATGGGAAAGTTAAGGTCGAAGGGGCTCCTAGCTTTGACACGAAAGAAAAGGATAACAGTTCTCAACAACCAAAACTTAGACGATGGAAAAGAAAACCCGTTCCGTAGACCCCGAATATTCCTCATACGGTTAAGATAGCGGAGAAGAGAAGAGAGGATTGGATGGACATGGATGAAGAGCAGAGAGAACCATCCAAGAAGTCTAGAGTAGATCCCAAATCTAGTCAAGCGGCAGCCCTGCCGATCGAAATGAATTTGTTAAGCTGGAACTGTCGTGGGCTTGGGAACCCAGAGACAGTTCGTGCCCTCAAGAAGATCCTAAAAAAAGATTCACCGCAGATTGTCTTCCTAATTGAAACAAAGTTACTAGAGGTGGAAATGAAAAAGATTAACTCCTTTAAGCTTGGTTACAAAGGTTACTTCCCTGTTTCCTGTAGGAACAATAATGGAGGGAGAGGTGGAGGTCTTTGTATGTTGTGGAGTGAACAAGTGAATGTTAATGTGCGATCGTACTCTTGTCATCACATTCTTATTGATATTTTGGATGAGGAAGACAGGAGTTGGTACTGTGCTAGATTCTATGGATGGCCGGAAAAGGACAAGAAAAAATCTACTTGGAGCTTAATGAAAGATGTCTTTAATATGTGCAGTTCAGCTTGTCTCTTTGTGGGCGATTTCAATGAAGTTCTCCTTGAGAATGAAAAGAAGGGTGGGTTGCAAAAAATGGAGAAGGATATGTGGGATTTTAGAGAGACAATTAGCTACTGTAACTTGGATGATCTTGGCTACAAAGGAAATATCTTCACCTGGTCAAACAAGAGGAAAGGTAAGGATCATGTTGCTTGTCGCCTTGATAGAGCCCTCGCAAATGGTGATTGGAAAGATCTCTTCCCTTTTTATCGGTCCAACATCTCCCTAAATATAAGTCAGAGCATGCTCCAATTCTTATCTCTGGGGGTTTTGAAGTTGCTGAATCCAAGCTTGGAAAAAGGCCCTTTCGATTTAAGCATATGTGGTTCCGGCATCCGGGCTTTGACGACTTTTGCAAGGAGACATGGGAGATGGCCATGAACTGCGGCGGTCTGAATGTGAAGCTTGGAATCTTTAAAGATGATATCTCGAACTGGGCTTATAATCACTTCGGAAATATTCGAAAGAGGAGAGACGACCTCTGTCTTATGTTGGAAGAGTTTCAGAAAAATGAGTATGATGATGCTGTTAGATCTCAGATTGATTCTATAGAGGCCGAGCTTGACGATATTCTTAAAAAAGAAGAAATCATGTGGATGCAAAGAAGTAAGACTCATTGGATGAAGGAAGGGGATCGGAACACCAGATTCTTTCATCAAAAATCTAGCAATCGGAGAAGGAAGAATACGATCCATAAGATCATTGCTAGAAACGGCAGCCTCATCACTGATAGTGGGAATATGTCGAAGGAGATCCCGAGCTACTTTAAGGATTTATTTCAGAAGGAAAATTGTGCTGGGGACTGCAGAGCCTGGAATGACATCGAGCAAAAGGTTACTGCAGAAATGAATGACCTTCTCATGAAAGAGTATACCGAATAGGAGATCACTGTAGTCCTTAGCCAAATGCACCCCAATAAATCGTCGGGCCTCGATGGTATGTCCCCTTTCTTTTTTCAAAAATGCTGGAACTTTGTGAAAAAGGATTTCCTTGATGAAACTCTTAATATTCTTAATAAAGGAAATGACCCTACTTCTATTAATCACACTCACATAGTCCTCATCCCTAAAACTAAGCACCCCTTAAATCTTAAAGATTTTCGTCCAATTAGTCTTGCTAATGTGATCTCTCGTGTTGTTTCCTAAGCAATTGCTAATAGGCTTAAGAAACTCCTTCCTGACATTATCACGGAAAATCAAAGTGCTTTTGTTCCGGGAAGGCTTATTACTGATAACGCCACCATTGTTTTTGAGATTTTTAACTCTCTTTATAAAAGAAAAAAATGTAAAAAAGGCATGCTTGCTCTTAAACTCGACCTCACCAAAGCCTTTGATAGAGTTGAATGGTCCTTTCTAAAGGAAATGCTTTTTAGGCTGGGTTTCCATCATGCTTGGATTGATTAGTGCTTAAATGTGTTCGTTCTGTGACTTACTCTGTGATCGTTAATGGTGTTGAAACTGAGGCCTTTACCCCCAGTCGAGGACTGAGGCAAGGAGATCCTCTTTCCCCTTTCTTGTTTCTTTTCTGCTCGGAAATGTTCACTGCCCTCCTCAAGCAAGCAAAAAATGAGGGGAAAATCCATGGTTTTAAAGTGGCAAGATCGCCCCCCCTATTTCTCGCTTATTTTTGCTGATGACTATCATTTTTGCTGAGGCCTCAACTAAGGAGATCCACGAAGTTATCGATGTGATTAATAAATATAAAGAGGATCTCGGGACAAAAGATCAACTTCGAGAAATCTGAGGCCTTCCTCTCCCCTAACCTTTCAGCAGAACAAAAAACTCATCTCTTGAATCAGCTTGGAGTTAAAGAAATGGAGAAAAAGGCAAATATCTTGGTCTGCCTACCTTCGTCGGTAAAAACAAGAAAGATTTCTTCTCCAATTGTGTCAGCAGAGTGCAGGCAAGGCTCCACGGGTGGAAGGACAAAACTCTCTCACAAGCAGGCAAAGAGGTCCTCATCAAAGTGGTTATCCAAGCTTTGCCTAGCTACTATATGAGTTTCCAGCTACTTCCTCTATCCCTTTGCAAAGAGATAGAGATGAGTACGGCTAGATTTTTTTGGGCTTCTTCGTCAACTACATTGGATTTCCTGGGAGTGCCTCATTAGATCTAAAAAAGATGGGGGAATGGGTTTTCGTAATCTCTATTGCTTTAACATTGCCTTACTTGCAAAATAGGTGTGGAGAATCTTTCAAAATCCTGGATCTTTACCCGCTCGCGTCCTCAAAGCTAAGTACTTCCCAAAAACTAACTTCATGGGCGCATCCATTGGTTTCCAACCCAGCCATTTGTGGAGAAGCTTGATTAAAGCTAGATGTATTATTGAAGAGGGCCTTGCGTGGAGGATTGGCAATGGAGCCAAGGTCCGCTTAGCATCAGACTGTTGGATTGGCACCGAAAATCAAAAGAAACCCGATCAGCTCTATGACCAAAGGTTGCAGGGTGCAAAAGTGAGTATTCTCTTAAACCCCGAGGATAACTCCTGGAATAAAGATATGATTGAAGGTATTTTTTCAGAAAAAGATGTTGTTGATATTCTTGCAATCCCTACCAGCAGAAACCAGCTGGAGGATGTCATGATTTGGAAACCTTCAAAAAAGGGCATATTCTCTGTTAGATCGGCTTACTGGACAGCATTGCAGATCGAAGAAAGCATCACTTCTCCGGTTGCCTCCTCGAGCTCTCAGTCGGAGATGTGGAAAGAGCTTTGGAACATGGAGGTTATTCCGAGGGTCAAAGTCTTCGCTTGGAAAGCATGCAACCAAGCTCTCCCAACGAAAAGCAATCTTCGAAACCGAGGAGTGAACATCGACCCCATCTGTGCCGTCTGCAAAGAAGAGGTGGAAACCATCGACCACGCTCTATTGTCCTGTTCTATGGCTAGGAATATGTGGTATACTTCTCATCTTCGGCTTGATATTGGTAGCATGAATCAAAT
Organism: Plectranthus barbatus; assembly: GCA_026898455.1. Classification (NCBI taxonomy): domain Eukaryota; kingdom Viridiplantae; phylum Streptophyta; class Magnoliopsida; order Lamiales; family Lamiaceae; genus Plectranthus; species Plectranthus barbatus. Next base: position 56,078 of record JAPKLW010001880.1, on the reverse strand, counting down.
CTCTTTCAAAAATCTCCTCTGGGACTTTCTGGATTCGCATAAGGATAGGGCTTCTCTTTTCCTTTATACTGCTTGGGAGCTGTGGAAAGCAAGAAATGGTTGGACTTTCGATGGCAAACGCCCTTGCCCGGATAAAATTATCAGACGAGGACACCGTCTATGGCTGGAATCCTCCCAGGAAGATAGAAACGATAGCAGCAACCTCAAGGATGCCTCTTCTCTCAAATGGGATGGGCAGCTGGAACTTAATGTCGATGTTGCTGTTTTGAACGATACAAATATCTAGGGGCGGCGCCACCCCAGGGCTGAGGGGGGCGCCCGACCCCACGGCCAAAAAAATTTTAGTTTGATTTGCCTGATACGAAAATAAAGTTATGAAGGATACATATTTTTATTTTGGTGAAAAAAGAAAACTGTAATTAAAAATTTAGTTGGGCTGGCCCATTTTTTTGTTATAAATTAAAAAGAAATTGGCCCGGTAAATGAATAAGAAAAATTCAATTCCTTTGATATTTTGTAATTACATTTTATAATTCAACTCAATTATTGTGAGGTGATTTAGATATTATGATGATTATTATTAAATTCTATTGTTAATTATCCTTTTGTAAATTTTAATTATTTATTACTCTATACGTTTATTGTGAATTTTTACCATTTATTATATGAATTGTAATTATTAATTATTATTTATTGATTTGTAATTTTATTTTAGATTGTAAACTAAATTGTAATTGTTGATTATTGTAAATTGCAATTATAAATTTATTTATTTTATTAACTTCTATAATATAAAAATCAATTGTGATTATACAATTCAAAATATCAAAATATTTGGTCATTTACTTACGAAAAAGATTGCTTTTAAAATTTTATTTCATATCACAAGGGTTTAAAATCAAATGTTGTATCTTTGAGTATAAATAATTTCATATCTAATGATAATGAGAATAGCACTAATATTAGAAAAAGAACTCGGATAAAGATTGAATCAGTATTGAAAAAACCAATTAATAGTTATCATTTTGATATTAAAGATGAAAGAACATTGTCAATCATATGAGATGCATATGATATGGATATTTTTAGTAAGCTTCACGTACGTGTCATCTTAGGATTATTGGTTCAAGTAATTTCTATGAACCAACCCGAAACCAAAAGGATAGGGTTAAAATTTAAAATATGGCGTTTAGCCTAGATCGATTAACACACAGTTTGATAGGATGATCCAAAATTTGATGGGTTGACTCGTTTGACATCTATAGATTATGGACATAGTGAAATACAGCCCCCACGGGCCTCAAATCCTGCATCCGCCACTGCAGATATCGGCATGTGTAACGCCCCGTATTTTTCCAACTTTTTTATTTAATAAATTACGAAGCAAATGTCGCTACAACCGTTATATTATTAATAATATCAAGCGACTTCTCTACGACATTCGAATCATAGCCGCGAGGATGAATAGTAAAATTCAATAAATAAATCATGGATGACGATCGGAATAATTTATTCGACTCGGTAATATTTATTATTGTCGTAGCGATGCGATTGGGCCGAGTTAATTATTTAAGCCCAGCCTTTTTATTTAATTGGAGAATTGGGCTAAGATGACTCTATTTATTTAATGTGTTGGGCCAAATTAAATAGGAGCCCACATGAGTATAAATAAAATAGCCCAACTAATTAATTTAGCAAGTCCATGTATATTTCCTTATTTAATTCGTAGTTATCGAATTAATTATCGAGATGAGAATTATAGTCCGGAAAATAATTATATTAACACCGGCAAGTTATATTATATCGATATTACCTCCGAGGCGAATTCCGGAATTTAATTCCATTAAATAGGATGCCCAATAATTTCGATGCTCACATATATATATATACACGATATGATAATCGATTTTTAATCGCGAGCCGATGGACATATGATCGAGTTGTTGGAATAATTAATTCCCTACTTATTGATTTTATTAGCCATATTATTCCTATTTTAAAGATGAGAATATAATTAAATATGGGAAGACCCATATTATTATTTTATGCCCGAATATTCATACGACATCCGATTGAGACGATTTGAAATGCCAAGGCAAGAGTTCGAAGAAAGAAAAATCGTCGTATCATTTATTTAATTACCGGATGCAAGACCATAGTGAAATAATTTAATTAGAGATCATGGGTTATTCTATTTCAATTAGTCATGTAGAGAAATGATTACTCTAGCCCCTACTTGGGATATTTACCTACAAGGGCAATTGGCTATGAAGGGAATTTGAATCATTTGAGGGTAAAGGTGGAAAGTAGGTATGGGATCATTACAAAATCCCATCAATCCATGCAATATAATTTGTACACTCCACCCCCTCATAATCCCTCCCCATAATCGACACACTCCCCCTTTTTTATCACCAAAAATTCATTTTATTTGATCTCCATAATTCATTCCATCATTTCACTCCATCTTCTCCACCAAACCCTGCATATTTCTCTCTCTCTACACCTTCAAAACCTCCATTAAAACAGCCACAAGAACCTTCAATATCCAACCCTTCCCCCACCTATTAAGCTTCCATTTTTACATAAAGCTTATCTCCTCAACCTCCTCTACGCAATGACGTAAGAAGCCCTATGATCGGAGCATGTTGATCTCAAGCACGAAGTGGAATCAAGCTTCAAGTAGGAGAAACGTGATCCCCACGAAGAGAGGAGCACGAATATGCAAAGATCTAAGCTAGACGACGTTGGAAGCAACCCGAAAATTTGAAAGAACTATTGTTGCGAATTTCTCCCTTCAAGTAGACAATTTCTACACTCCCTATGACTTCCTTGTTATGAATATGTGATTGCATGTAGGATCAAGAGGTCACAAATAAAATCTTAAGGGAAATGGATTAGATGAGCATGCCTAGGCCTAAGCTTGATATATGTTGCATATTGATGAGCATAGAACACATATATATGATTGCATGTTTGATCAAGCTTAAGAATCATGACCTTTCATGTTTAAAGTTGATATTCAAACTTAGATGGATCTGAAAATGATATATATGAAGCTTGGGGATGAGATAATGGCATGTATGTTGAGAAATCATGTGTTGATGAAATTTGAGAGCATGCCCTGTTTTGGACAGAGATTAAAATGAGTACGGATGATTCTGTGATGGTTGGATTGAGTTGATTTTAAAACTGTATAAACTAAAACAAGTTAGGAACCTGTGGAATTTGAAATTTCATGAATCGGAATTGTAAAACTCGAGTTTGAAGCATTTTAATAATGTGTGGCAGATTCTGGCAGTTTAAATTTCACGGCCTTAAAAACATATTTCTGGACTTTAGAAAAATCTGATTTTTATAATATGAACTCTAGACATGTTAATTATTAATATGTATAAAAATCAAGTCATTTCACTTATTATATTAATTATTAAAGATTCGGGAAGTTGACTCCTGAAATATGAAAATGCTGAAAGTTAATTAGGAAATTGCTTATGTTAGGCTTCACCGTTTTTAAATGAAAATTCATTTTAACGAACCGTCACTTCGAGCACGTGCACATTAAAATCTTGTTTTTATAAAGTTAAAATCAGCCTCATTAGATGTCTAGATCATTTTTGTTGTTATCTTGAAAATGGACTAGTTAACTAGGTAATAACTCATATTTTTGGACTTAGAATAATTTGATTAATTTTCAGATTTCACTAAAATATTCTAAGGACTAAATGCATAATTGGTTCACTTAGTTAATTAAATATAATTGCTTTAGGTTAATAATAAGTTGTTAACTAGATCACTAAATCCATTATCCTTAATTAATAACTAATATAGCAATTTGGTATGAACTTGTTAACTAGCTTAATAATTTGACTAAGTTAATAAATCTTGTTTAATAAGATAAAACTTAGAAGTCCTTGAATCTTGTTCTTTATAATTTATGAATTGCATAATTTGTAATTGGGTAAATAATTGAATTAAATTGAATTAAGAACTTAGATAATTATTTGAGTCAAAGACATTGTAGTAATTTATTCAAACTTTAATTAGGTACTTTAATCGCCAAGAAGGAAGCATCGACTAGCGGAACTAAATAATTGGATCCATCGAATCATTTGAGGTGGGCACTACTTTATCCTATCAAATGGTCTTTGCCAAATGCTTTTCCCAAAATGATTCTTTGTTTTAAAGCATGTTACACCGCAAATTGTTTTTGGCACCGTATGATTATTGTGATGATATGAATTGGTGGATGAATGATATATTTGGAGATGTGTTGGATTGGGGAAGTGGCTACCCCCGTGGTATTATAAGCCTAATGCATTAGCCCGGATAGTAATAAGACTACCGGTTGTGGTAAGGGTGATTAAACCTTACCGGGTAGATAGCGAGTGGCCACTCCTATCTTACCCCTTGTGATTATGTGATCATGTTAAATATGAAATGTTGATATGTTGGAAAAATGATTATGTGGTGCCTAATTGAGTGGGAGCTCCCAAGTGAGGAAAATGTTTTGTGCATATACATGAGGCTTTCAATAAAAACTTGTATTATGCATGAGTGTGCGGTGTTTTCATGATATATATATATGTATTTGTTTTCGGGACACCGTGACCACTGGGTACATTCGTGTACTTAGCCCCTATGTGCATTTTCCCTGCATGTAGGTACCGATTGATGAAGGTGAACGTGACGTTATGAGGAGGGGATCGAAGGAGGAAACCAGAATGATTCTTAATTGTATTAATTGTTCGGTTTGTACTACATTTCGAATCCATGTTGCTTTTGATTATATCTTTTGAATGGCATGTATTGCACCACTATGATTACTTAGATTCTTGATCTAAACTTCTTCAACCTCATTTTGAATTAAGCTTTCACATACTCGAATGATTGATTTGCACTTCCTTTAAATCTTGATATGATTCGAATTCTTGAAGGCTTGATTGATTAAATGCTAGTTCGTGAAACCTCTTATTATTCCTATGGTTCATTCTTGCCCAAGCATGCTAATCGTTCTTGTTCTGCTAGCATGATTTAATTTGTTGGTTATGGTATCGAAGCGACGAGCTATGTCTTCATACATAGTCTCATTTGTACTTGCATTCTAAATTGAAATATGCCCTTTTGCATTCTTTCAAGCATGACTTAAAATATTGTTCCATCGTGCTTGTATCATTTATTTGACTCCATTTTCCGCTGCGAACTATTTATTGCTTTTCCTTTCAAGCATATGTTAATTTATTACCTCATCATGCTTGTAACCATTTAATTGATTCTAATCTCTGCTGCGAACTATTTATTTGAACCTCATAATCTTATTTCATTTTCGATTGATTCTTTACTTGCTTCCGCATGAATAAATATTTCTTCTTAAAACCACAACTTCCCTTAGCGTGCATTATGTCGCACGTGGGACTGTCGCATAGGCCCGGTTTGGGGGCGCGACAGCATGGGCTTCGTCATTCACAACCATCGGGGAGAGATTGAACTTGCAGCAAGGAGTAAAATGACAGATCGTGCAGGTAGCACTCTCCTCGAATCCTTGGCCATGCGGTGGGCATTGCAAGTCACCAAACAGTATAGATTTTCTATTGATGAAGTTGAGAGTGATAATCTGAATCTTATCCAGATCATTAAAGGATCGCAGCAACCGAATCCTTATTGTGACGTGGTGACTGGAGACATCAAGGCTGTTGCAAACTTGATGGGCCACCCTTCCTTCAAATATGTTCGGCGGACGGCTAACCAAGTTGCCCATCTCGCAGCAAAAGGACCTGATTTCATTTGTTTTAAATTTTGTCCAAAGCATCTTGTTTCTGTGCTGAATTTGGATTTGTAACTGCTGCACTTTTATAAAATGAAATGTTTACTTCTAAAAAAAAATTACTTTTTTTCCAAGCATTTATTTTTGCTGATGTCATTCTCAGATAAGTACATGAAGTGCGGTAGAATGTGGTTTCTTTTATCAGAATGTGTGAAGATAGAAGACTTATTAATCGACATGCTCAAATATATATTTATCGACCCTCCATCACAGAAGTGGTGAGTCTATTTGTGCAACTTGGTGTGTTTGAGTTGGCTAAGTTCTTCGTTTCTAGCACATCTCTGTCGGTGAAAAAACCAGGACATTTAGGTGATGCCAAAACCCCATCATTACTCAGCATCATCACCACTATAGACATGCTTGGCCTATCATGTGGGTGTTCTTGAACGCATAATAGACCCACTTGGATTGATCTCACTACTTGTGATGCATCTGTGATGCTGAGATTCGAATCAGGCAGTTCCAATGGCTTCTCTTCTCTGTGGAGCATCCATGCCTGTCATGTATATTACCTCTTTTCATCAGCACCCTTTTTTATCAATTAAAGATTAGAGCTTCTCTAGCATGCAATAATAATACTTACATATCCAAGTAAGTTGAGGTGTTGATCTCCGTAAGAAAATCTTCTGTTCCTCTTTCCACTCACAATCTCAAGCATTATAACTCCAAAGCTGAACACATCTAACTTTACTGAGAAGACGCCCTCTTCAGCATATTCTGGGGACATGTAGCCACTGTATCAAAAAAGAAACATAAGTTGCAGAGAGAGAGAAACCAGGATATATATCTTGATTTGAATAGATATTCATACTATGTCCCCACAACTCTGTTTGTGTTGGCTCCAGTTTCATCGCCTCCAAAAGCTCTGGCAAGACCAAAGTCTGATATCTTTGGATTCATATCTGCATCCAGTAATATGTTAGCGGCTTTCAGGTCCCTGTGTATAACTCGGAGGCGTGAATCTTGATGAAGATACAACAGGCCCCGAGCAATGCCATTGATAATGTTGAAGTTTGGCTCGCCCGGGCCGTCAATAACTGCCAAAAACCACCAAAAACCGACTTGGCTCGGCCGAGCAAGGCATGCTCGACCGAGCCAAGTCTCTGTCCGCTCGTGCTCGACCGGTCCTGCACCTGTTCGGCCGGTCGAGCCCTCTGAAGCTCCCGCTCGGCCGGTCCTGCACCCGCTCGGCCGGTCGAGCTCTCCAAACTCCAAACACGTGCGATTTTCCTCCAAAACTTCACCAAAATTGCTCGTTTATGCCCAAAACCTATCCTACACACATCAAACACACAAAACACGAAAACACAACCAAAATACGACAAAAACATATGATATGGGAGTAAAATAGCCACAAACAAGCATGTACACACATCAAAATATAGGTCATTTTACGCACGTATCATAATCCCCCAAACTTGAACCTTTGATTGTCCTCAATCAAAACAAAGTAGAGTGATTAATCTACCTCATGCAATACCTCATAGCTCATCAAAGTTATCTTAGCATGTTCAAGTAAAACGAGATCATCACCTAACTTTGTAACAAGGTTAATGCTAAGGACATGAACCACTCATCAAAAATGGATACAAGAAACGAAAGCACTCCCTCACGTGTTTAAGGATGATGAGATTCACACATTCACAAGATATCGAGCTTGATTTCCATAGGCTTGCATCCATTCTCACCACTATACTACAACGAGTTAGTTTCTAGAATCAAAAAGGTCTTTTCACGGGTTGTAACGTGGCTAACTAAAAGGTGGGTGTTTTTGGGCCAAAGTGACTAAACTTCTCAATTTCCCAAAACCCCCAAACTTGTTCATTTCGAACCACTACAAACCCCCGAGGCTTTTCATTTCACAACACATTTTTCTTTTCTTTTTCTTTCCTTTTCTTTCTCTTCTTTGTTTTTCTCTTTTCTCTTTTCTTTTCTTTTTCATCCTTTTTCAAATGCACCATCATTCTTTTGTCGGTGCCTCTCTTTCCAAACACTTGCACCAAAATTTTGTAGGTGCTCATTTTTCTAAGATCAACAACAATCCCTTATTTCATATCTTTCATGCCTCAACATTTCCCATCAATTCAAATCCAATCAATTCCCAACCCAACTCTCATCACCGTATTCACCCTCATACACTCTTTCCCCCCCAAATATGGTCCTAATCATATCAAAGAAGATTCACCAAATAAGCTCAATCACGGGGGTCAAAGATATGAAAGGCAAAATTATGATAACAACCACCTTATACTCCCGGTGTGAAAGGTAGGACTAAGAAACGATGGCCTAAGATCATTTTCTAGTTACACACTCATGCCAATAGATAGAGAATGGATGCAAGTTCTAGATCTCGTACTCTCAATCTTGCCACTCACAAACAATAGAGATATGACAATATCATGGCTCAAACCTCGCAGCTTTTTGTCAAGTCCTATGCATTAACCACATACAAAACTCGGCAATTCAAAAGTTAAACTTAAGTCATGCTTTGACAACTAGATTCCGCCCTATCATTGGTTGAGGTAAACATCCAACTCCACTAAGTAAATCATGATTAAATCTCAAGCCTCATTTAGGTTCATCACACACACACAAGCACACAACAATCCTAATAACAATCTACATCCCAAAACACCAATGTAACGAAACTACACGGTAGGAAAAACGATAGAAAACGTTACCCATCAGTAGGCACGATCACCGCTCTCCATTCCTTATTTGCACCTACTACAAAACAACACACACACCACCAAACAATTGAGCATAAACTAGCCAATTAAATTCTCATTTCCACCGACTATCCACAAACCAAATATCAACAATGATTAGACAATATCCACTAGTTCCACCATTCAAACCAAACCAATAATCCAAACCACAAACCATGCATAATAGGAAGTATTCAGTCATGCCAACTCATTAATGATTCTCTCCACAATCACAAGAAAACAATCCTCAACCATATTCACTTCCAAAACCTCTTTCCACCATCATTCCACTATCCAACATCTATACAATATGCTCATTTTTCCACTAGCTCCACCAAACATACCATCAAAACCAATGTTCAACAAACTCAAACCTATGAAAATATCCATTCATATCATCAAAAGAAACATAATCCAAACATCCATCCAAGGTAGAATATCAATATAGGTACAACCCAATCGAATCAAATCCAATAAAGGAACAATATCCAACAACTAAACTAAATGCAAGATAAAGAATAGGAGATGGAGAAGAATAAACCGAGGCACCGGCTACCGGCACATCCCCCCAAACTTAGTCAAGTGAGACTAAGTTTGCAAAAACGGTAGACGGTGCATCGTCACTCCTCTCGATCTTGTTGCTCCTCCTACAAACACGAAAACAATTATTCAAAATCAAAGCAACTAGAAGCAATTAAACAAAAGAAAGAAAATTGGTTGGGTTGCCTCCCAACAAGCGCTTCCTTAACGTCGGTAGCTAGACGACCTTACCACATCACCCATTATAAAAAATCGTGTGGGTTTTTAATACACCTTTCTTCCTTAATCGGCATTTACTTGGAAGCAACTTCTCCAAAGCAATCTTTCTTTCACCCCTATCATCTCTCCAAGGAAGATTGATTATCTTAAAAATCTCGAATGTCCAAGGTGGTGATTCCTTCTTTGATTTGATCTCCAAGGCATCGTCTAACGGGATCCAAATTATATACGTCTCGACTTGTCCCTCATTTGGATTAATCAACAACTTCTCACCTCCTTTTCCGATCAAATCATCCAATTCATACACTTTGTCTCCTAGGATCACCTCCTCTTCCACCTTGTCTATCAATCTTGAAGGAAATGTAGGTGCCACATCGCCATATGGACTTTCCGACATAACTTCCTCATCATGACTCTCCACTTCGTCATTTTGTACCAATGCCGGAACTTCTTTCATCACCTCAAGGGAAGATATCACAAGAACACCATTCTTCTCACTTTCAATTTGTATCCTCTCCTCCTTGGTGCTATCATCCTCTTTCTCTTCTTGAGGTAACTCTTTATCTTCTTTCCTTAATTCTTCTTCTTGCATCTCTTTTACTCTTGTATCTTGAAATCTTACTTCCTTTAGTACCATGACCGCATCCTCACATTCATCTTCCAAAATTTCCTCACAACTTCCTTCGAGACCTATTTCCATGTCAAGTGGTTGCTCTTGCACATGAGGCTTCTCACTCACCTTCTTCGAGAGTTCGGATAATTGCATTTTTAATTCCAAAAGGTTTCCCTCGAGCTTATCCTGTCTCCTCTTCAAAGCTTCCCGAGACGCTCTCGCTTCTCTAACTCTTTCATGATCACGGCTACCCCATTCATCACAATGAACTCTTGTCATGGATGGATCCCAAGTATGGTTCTCATATAATCTACATGGAGAGTAGCCATTAGATGGGGAATAGTTCATGTTGTTCCAGAGGTCACAATTCCCCCATTTATCTCCATATTTTTCATCTCTATACTCCTCTTCTTCATATCCCCAATTCGGCTTCACCTTCCAATCATGTCTCCTCTCTTCCATCCATGGGTAGCTCTCTTCAAATACCAACCGGATTGGCTTCCTCGGTCGTTGTCTCTCCAACATCTTTGCTCTCATCTCATCCAATTCCCTTTGGAGATTGTTAAGCCTCTCCGATTGAGTGCCTCGATGATTCTCCATTTGACACCTACAACAATCCAACAAACTCAAAGTACCAACAAATACAAAAACAAACAACAAATTTATTCACACAAACAAAAACACAAACACCTAGCCTACAAGCTTCACTTTTCCCCCAATATCTAGCAACCTACTAAATGAAGTCCCCGGCAACGGCGCCAAAACTTGATGCGGCTAAAAGTTCAATGGAATTAAACTCTCAACCACACAAAGAATAAAATATCAAATCCAGGTTCTTCTCCGTTTCGCCTGCTAGAGTACCGGGATACTACGGCAAAGATCTTATAGCTAGGCAAAATTAATCGTTGAGTAGTTATTTATCACCTAGGCAAACAATGTAAACCTATGCTAATATCGAATTACAATCATGAATCAAACAATCAATCAACATTCACTCAATAAATTCCTTTCTCACTTTGGTAAACCAAAACACACAAATGCTCAAATTAGGAAGATAGGATGTTGATATAAACTTGGATGCAATCAACTTAGGTAAATCATAGATGTAAACACATTTTAATTCCTAATTGGATGAACTCTTACCCTACACTAGTCAATCCCCAGTCACGGTGAACCAACCGTAGATGATACTAACGTCCTCAAACCATCACGTTATCGGACCCTAGACCACTCCTAAAAGCTCGTAAATCATTGCCCTATGCCCTATCTCCGCACAGGGATTGGATCAAGGAACACAAGAAGCCATACTAATCACGACACGCCTATCCGCGTATTGGCTGCAATGATTGTGTCAATTATCATCTAAACTGGCGACTACCTACATCTAGATGAATAAGAACAAGCTCTAGTATGCTTCAATCACAAAGAGGAAGGTAAACAAGCAATAATCAAACCTAAATCTCATGCATCCTCATCCAAATCAACATCCAAGTAGAATTAGAACTTCATACCTTTCAATTGTACAATTACAAGTTTGAATTCAATGAACGTCATTACAAATTGAAAGGAGAAATAAGAATCTTCCCCAAATTGGATTTGGTTGCTTCGATCCACCACCTTTAATCTTCAATCTACTCCAAGTATTGATGAATTAATCTCCTAGATGCTCTAGGATTATGATGAATTGGAATGGAAAAATGGAATCTAGGGAAAAATCTAGCTAACGTATGTGAAAAATGACAAAAGTTCTTCAAATAACCGCCTCTTCCCCTTTTATAGGCAAGCAATCAGGGCCTCGGATCGCCCCGTCGAAGTTTGGCTCGCCCGGGCCGTCAATAACTGCCAAAAACCACCAAAAACCGACTTGGCTCGGCCGAGCAAGGCATGGCTCGACCGAGACAAGTCTCTGTCCGCTCGTACTCGACCGGTCCTGCACCTGCTCGGCCGGTCGAGCCCTCTGAAGCTCCCGCTCGGCCGGTCCTGCACCCGCTCGGCCGGTCGAGCTCTCCAAACTCCAAACACGTGCGATTTTCCTCCAAAACTTCACCAAAATTGCTCGTTTATGCCCAAAACCTATCCTACACACATCAAACACACAAAACACGAAAACACAACCAAAATACGACAAAAACATATGATACGGGAGTTAAATAGCCACAAACAAGCATGTACACACATCAAAATATATGTCATTTTACGCACGTATCAGTTCTTCACCATGAATGCATCATCCTAGGAGCTTCACTAGATTTCGGTGCTGAAGCTTTGCTATAAAGATCACTTCATTCCTGAACTCATCTGCTCCTTGGTGGGAAGTTCTTGACAGTCGTTTGACAGCGATTTCCGGCCCATCTTCTTGCACGCCCTAGTACAAAAACACAGTTACTTGAAATTTATTTTTGCCGGATTTAACCTGGCATCTTAAATAGTCATAACATTCATCCCTTTCTATTTTCGAACCTCAGGTGTATCATTCTCCAGTTTCACCAAAGTGAAGTTCCTTTGAAGATTTACACGGAAGACATAATAAATGTTGTATTTGGTTAACAGCTGGATAATTAGGATATAATGAGCTATGATTAAGCCTTACCTTATAAACAGTTCCAAATCCTCCCTCTCCAAGTTTATTGTTGATTGAGAAATCATCGGTAGCTTTAACTATTGTGGATAAGTCGAACATCGGTAGTTCTAGATCTTCGTATACTACAATTTTTACCTATTATGACACCCCTATACCAACATGCCCTAAAAATTGTTGTAATATATAACATATTATTACAACTGTCAGGAAAATGTCCTCCTATATATATAATAAATATATTTTTATAATTAAAAAATAATACCAAACTTTTATAACCATCTTTGCTGACAGTTCAACGAGAATGTGAGGAAAAATAAAAGGAAAATTTAAAAATTTTATATAAACTTTATCTCCACTACTTTTATAATAAAACATACTGTCAGGAAAAATTTAATAATTTAATTTATCTAACATTTTATTTTAATTTATTTATATATTTTATTAATCCTAAACCATTCATATTTCAAAGTAAAAAAAAAAACTGCAACCTAAAATTTCTCCTTCATCCAAACTTAATGTCGCTCCTCTCCAGCCTTCACCCATCGTCACTAGCAGGCCGTCGTCCGCCTTCTCACGTCGTTGCCTGCCTTCTCAAGCCATCGCTCATATCCTCACACCATCCCACATCTCTAACATCGTGTATGCATCCATACCCCTCTCTCTCTCTCTTTCGATATCTAGGTATTTTTTGAATAATTTGTATAATCTTCCAAAATTCGAAAATGGTTAGGAGCTTAGAGAATCCCAAGAAGGCGAAACGCAAAAACAAAGTGAAAGACTACATGTTTTTACTTTTATTTCCACTATAATTTTCACTAATTTGAAACAATTTTTGGGTGATGAAAATCGTTTTGATGCTGGTTAATTGGGGTTTAACATAAAAGGGCGTTTTGATGCTCGTTAATTGGGTTTATCGTAGAAGGGCGTGAAGAAAGGTGAAGGATCACCGTCGAATACGACGCCTCCAATGGAGGTGAAGGTGTGGCAACCGGGTGTAGACGCATTGGAGAAAGGAGAGAAACTTCACTGCGACATTTTTGCTTTCATCAATACCCCTCTCAGGTCGCTACCTTTTTACGTCATCGCACATCTTCTCCTGCTATCTCTCGGCGTATATATGTATGTATATCGATACCCAACTCTCTCTGGCTGATACTAATTTGTTTGAATAATCCATTTTCTCTGAGAAACAATTTAGTATGATGCAAACTTTCTGATAGTAATTGATAATGTAGTGCTCCAGTTCACACTATCTAAACCCTTACAATAACCACTGGGAATTCATTACTGAATTTAGTTTTTGATGGTTCGTGTAAGGGCTCCTTGGAATTTATAGGTCTTTTTTTTAGAGAATGAAATAAAAAACCTTTTTCATTCTTGCACAATTGAATCTCATCCACCATCTATAAAAAATAATGGTGCAAGTCTTGTTTTTTAAAATGTTTTCTTTTGTTTAAATTGCTTGATGCTTGCAAGTTACATTGTGATAGTTGAACTTGATTTTGTTTACCAGTTGTATGGCCAGAGGTTGAACCCTTTTCCTATAACATTGTTAGAGGATTATGAGTTGAATTAATTCCTTTAAATACTGAATTTTATAAATACGGTATATTTATCATTTCTTCCATCTTTGATGTGTTTTGTCATTTTTGAGACCATAATTGGAGTGGAAGAAATGCAGAATTGTGGGGATGTTACAAGTTCTAATTATTGGGATGTTACACATATTGGGAATTTGCTTCTTAAGTTGTGGAACAACTAATTCTTTTTATATCAGGAGAATTTCAATGAATTGAAAAGTCTTTTTGCATTTGGTTATAATTAGAGTGAAAATCAAGATGAAGTATTTTTTCTTCTCTGCATATATTAATATGTTTTGTTCCATTTTGTTTGAAAATTAATGATTTTGTTTGAAACTTAATTATAATAAAGTGAATATTATTAGCTGAAAATGAGTTCCTCCAGTTACATTAATAGTGGATAATTTTTCTACAGAATTAACTAAACTTGCATTAGAATATCAATTCTTTCAGTGAGTTTGTCTTGACATGAGTTTTAAGTCTAGTAACACTCTAATTATTCTTGTTTAGAATGTTCCATATGAAGGAGCTTTAGAAATACTGAATATCTCATGAATTTTTATGTCGCTCCCGGATATCCTTCACCTTAGGAATACACATGAACATGACAAAAGAGTTGTGGGGTTCTATGGTCTCCTTTTGCAGTATCTGATATATTTGATTTGTGCAGGCCATCAGGCACAAACTGTAGCTTGAAAAACATGTTTGTTTATGTACCTGTAATTGGTTTAGAATATTATGGTTCCCATCTTCCTTCTTAGTATTCCATACTGTAGAGATTCTTTAATTCACCCTCCCATTTATGAAATGAAGTTGTTGTATGTGTAGTTGTTTCTTCAAACATCTAAATTGTGTATTTCAACTATGATTAACCATGTTGGATGATGCTACCCCCATTGTGTGAACACTAGATGTACAAGCTAGAAAAATTGGTGTTTGAGATTTATTGCAGCCACCTTATTTATTATTTATTACCTCCTTAACTAGTTTGGTGTCCAATGTTAAAATCCAGCCTAAGATTTATTGCAGCCAGCTTCATAGACAAAAATTGTCTTTTCCAGAGATTGGAAGTAGTTGATGATTTATTCTACCTCTACTTGTCTTTGCAGAGATTGAACGTAGTTGATGATCTCGTTGAGCATTCCGGTTTTCCCTGTTACCGTGTTGCACCCTGGAACTAAATCATGCAGGTACTTCATTCTCTAACTATTCTTTTCCTTCTCACTTGCATTAAATGAAAATAAATTTTAAGACCATACAATCTGGGAAAAAAAAAGAACAAAGAAACAGTCTTGTTGATCATATTCTTCTGCACCCATCTTAAGGTCCTGAAATTCTCGGTCGTCTCTTATTGCAGCTCTTTTTTCCGGTGATGGAGCTGATTAAAGCAGCCTCATTTCCCAAGCTTGTGCCACTATGGGCAGGCAGCTGACCGTCCTAGGCAAAATGGCGGAGAGAGCGATGGAGATAGTTGATTGTTGTTTAGTAGTAGCTTTGATATTTTCTTGTAAAAAATTTGGGAATTGTTAGCTACTCATTCACTTTAGAATGATCAAATTTAATACTTTTATTTTTTTTATGTATAACTAACGAAGTATTGACTAGTTTATATCATAATATATTGCTTAAAAGTTATTTGTTTGATTTTTTTTTATTTATTCGTGTTCACTTTTAATTAGTATAAAAAATATGAATTTAATGAGCAAAATTATTATATAATTTTTTATTTATGCATAAAAGCTTTTCTTAGCAGGTAAATATTTTACTCGCAATACTAGGTGTCAGCAAAAATAATTTAATTCAATAAATTAATGTGTAAGGTAACATGTTTTTAGTGACAGTAAAAATTTTTGACTTTAAATCAATTTCCCTAATACATAAATATGTCATAATAATGAGTTATCTTGACACTATTACTGTTGTTATAAGACTCCACTCTATAGTGACTCTATTACTGTTGTTATAAGACTCCACTCTATAGTGACACTTCTTGGGACAACAGTATGTAATACTGTCAGCATAGTCATATGTGTCACTATAGTTTTTATTTAGTGACAGTCAACCCTGTCAGGATAGCCCTTTTTTTTAATTACAATCAGTATGATTATTACCATTGTTGCTTCTCAGCCTGCCTGCAAGGTAACATGAGCTGTTGCTATCCTATTTTTTAATTACAATCAGTATGATTATTACCATTGTTGCTTCTCAGCCTGCCTGCAAGGTAACATGAGCTGTTAACATATAGAGGAAAGAAATTTGTATGATCTTGATTGTCACTAGTTTTCAGCTTAACATGTAACTTTCTCACTTACCTCTTTCTTGCTGTTGATGATCCAACTTCTTTCTCTTCTGGGAATACAGCAGGAGGCTCATGCCTAGCAGAAGAATCCCAGCTACCACACAAAATGTCACAATAAGTATTTCTCTCTTCCTTCCTTCTGAGTCTGCAAAATGTTTTAACAAATAATGTAGTATTGTCTACAGCATCGAACAAGATTTTCGTCTGATGAACTCATAATTTATATTACGTATTAATATATTTTTCTTGTTATAATGTTGTATGTTAAAGTTTTGTAGGTTTATGGATATTAACTGCAAGTAGGGGTGGGAATAGGCCAGGCTATCCGACAGGGGCCTTAGGCCTGACCTACCTAAGGCCTGGCCTGGCCCAGCCTGTTTGACAAATAGGCTAGGCTTGGGCTTTCTAAAAAGCCTACATACATAAATAGACTCAGGCCTAAGCTTCAAATTAGGCCTTTTAAACCTAACAGGCCGGCCTATTTAAAATAATATATTGTATAAATTATTAATATTTTAATTATTTAATATTAAATATAATATTTATAATTAAAAAATAACAAATTAAATTGATTGTTAAATTATTAAACACTTTGTTGGGCATTAAAAATTTATTAATAACTACACATATATATTAGATGGACCGTAGAGCATTATATGATATTAATCATAAATATATATCTAAATTATTAAATATTCTAATTATAAACTTAAAAATAAAAATAACATATTAATAAATTGTTAAATTATTTAGCATATCTATAATTTTTTATGGTCTAGACTCACTAAAGAATAAGACCTATCAACATTAAATAATAAGATAAATTTAATATTTAAAATTATATATTTATTTATAATATAAAAATAAAAAAAATAAAAAATTATTATATAGGCCTTAAGTAGGCCAAAAATCCGGCCTTCATAACTAAATAGGCCAGGTCTGGGCCTTTATAAAAGTTTATTTGGATTAATAGGCCAGGCTAAGGCCTATGAAATTTTAGGTAGGTTCAGGCCTACCGATTCCCACTCCTAACTGCAAGATGAGGATTAAAGATAATTAGAGATTAAAGAGTAAATCAAAGATAATTGAAAATTAAAGACAAA